>PVIH01008779.1:0-17965 GCA_004025045.1 Sigmodon hispidus
AAGGGGGCTGGAGAGATGGCTCAGGGGTTAAGAGCACCTTCTGCTCTTCCAGAGGACCCGGGTTCGATTCCCAGCACCCACATGGCAGCTAACAACTGTCTGTAGTTCCAGTTCCAGGCAAACACCAAGGCTAAATAAATAAATGTTAAAAAAAAAGAAAAAAAAAAAAAAAGAGTTTGGGGATGGTGGTGAGGGTGATGGCTTATGGTTCCAGAAGGAAAGTCCATACTGATGGGGGAGGTATTGCAGCCAGAGCAGAGAGCTGAGAGAACAAGCTGGCAGTGGAGGGAGGCTATGAACGCTCAAAGCCCACTCCCACTCCACCACTATCTAAGCTCTATCACCCCCCCAAGCAGCCCCACCATCAGGGACCAAGTCTTCAGATACCTGTGTCTGTGGGGCACATCCTCCTTCTACCCACCACATTGCTATGCCAATATGTTGAGTGATTTTTTTAGTTATATTTTATTTATTTATCGGGGTGTATGAGCGAGGAGGTCAGAGGACAATTTGCAGGAGTTGGGCTCTCTCCTTCCACAGTGGGGGTCCCGGGGACCGAACTCAGGTTGTCAGCCATGGTAGCAAGAAGTGCCTGTATCTGCTGAGTCATCTCACCAGCTCACGCTGAGTGGGTTTTCTTTTTTCCTTTTTTAAAAATAAGGGTGATGTTTTATGTGTTAGTTTTTCTGAGGGAACCAACTTATAAAGAAAAAAGTCCTATTAGATCAATTTCAGGGGTTTGGGCCCTTGGTTGGCACTAATGCTTTTGGGGAGCACAGAACATGGCAGGGGGTGGGGGTGAAGGATGCTGCAAATTGTGTGGCTATTGGATTTTTGTTGTTGTTGTTGTTGTTGTTTTTTGAGACAGAGTTTCTCTTTGTAGGCCTGTCTGTCCTGGAGCTCACTCAGGAGACCAGGCTGGCCTCAACTCAGAGATCTTGCTGCCTCTGCCTCCCGAGTGCTGGGATCAAAGGTGTGCACCACCACCTGTTGTTTTGTGGTTGTTGGGAGGCATTAGTGGGAAGGGCCACCCTAGTGGCCTGACTTTCTTCCAAGCTCCACCGTCTCTACCTCAAGGTGCTGAGGGGCAACCCCGGGGCCTCTTCTGATAGGCGGTGACATCTCTGACTGCACTGTGACCCTCACAAATCTTCTTTAATTTCTCTGCTCATCTGGAACAAGCTGATTGGAGCTAGTCAGGGTTGGCTGTTTTCTTCTTCCAGGTATTTTCTGCTCTGATGAAGCTCTGTGTGCTTGCTGTGAGGTGGGCTTCCAAGTAGTACAGGTCAGAACATAGAGCTCCCTCCCAGCTCTTAGCTCCCAGCCACACACTTCAGTCTCTTGTTTTTAAAGCTTCTGTTAGGTGTCTCAGCCATCTGCTCCCTTACACCTCAGTCTCTTGTCACTGAGGCCAATTTCACCTTTATGTCTTCCATCCTCTGCCCAGCACTTCCTCAACATCCATTGCTCCTGTCACCTCTAGCTGTTAAATGCAAGTTTCTGGACTGGAGAAATGGCTTAGTGGTTAAGAGTAAGTTTGGTTTCCAGCACCCACACTGTGGGTCACAAAGACCTTTAACTCCAGACAGTTCCAGGGAATTTGATGCCTTCTTCTGGCCCCTGTTTATACCTAACTCACATGGCAGACACATATGCATCCATGTGAATATAAATAAATCTTTTCTATAAAAGCATAGGTTTCCAGTATCCTGTAGAGGCCCTGCTGGTGAGTGCTGGCTGGGCTCCCAAGAACACTCAGTGTAGGTTTCAGGACATATTCTGGCTTTGGTGCCATGACCTACGAATGAACTAGATTTTGATGACACCCACTTTCCTGGAGATGGGGCACCCATGGAGCCAGCTTTTTCCTGGACAAGACAGTTTCTGTTAGTTACACCTAGATGGGATGTGACTAGCCTCTGAGTCCTCTCTGCTTTGGCAGAGAGGCAGTGCTTGGGAGTTCTAGTGGGAGGCCCAGCTGCTGACTGCCTGGATAGTGTCCATTTCTATGTGATCTGGGAGGTCGTTTGCAGGACATGCTACTTAGATACAGTTTTCTCCTAGCCCCTGGGGCTGCCCTGCTGGCTGCCAGCTCCTGAGGTCCTCGGGAGCTGAGGACAGGATGCTGTCCTGTAAAGTCACTTTTCTCTTTCTTCTGTCTGGCTCTTCTGAAGACACTGTGGCTTTCTGCTGTCTCCTAAGATGACCAGGTATATATGCATGGTGAGCCTGCAATCGGTCACCCGAGCTCTGAGAAGTCTCAGGTGTTTCCCTGGGTTCCTACAGCTTCCATCCCCCTCCTGGGGTTCCTGTCAGAGTCCTAGCTCTGGCCCACCCTTCTGGTCTTATCCCATTTTAGGTGACTTTAAGTTGTAGTTGAAGTTTCTTTTGGGGCCACCAGCTCAGAAATGACACGGAGACTTATTAATTATCAAAGCTTGGTCTTAGCGTAGGCTTTTCCCCTTCTAGCTCTTATAACTTAATCTGTTTTTATTAATTTATGTTGTGCCTTGTGGCTTGGGTACCTCTCCTCTGTACCGTACATCCAACTCCTTCAGTGTCTCACTGGTGGCTCTGTCTCTCTTCTCAGAGTCTTTTCTCCCCAGAAGTCCCACCTCACCTCTTTCTGCCTAGCTACTGGTCGTTAAGCTCCTTATTAAATCAATCAGGGCACATTGGCAAAGACACATCTTCATAGTGTAAACAAATATTCTGTGACATCAGCTTCCAGTCATCAGTCATCTCCAGCCCCCAGTCCTGTCCTCTAGAGTATTTATTTAGTGGTTAAAAGGCTTCATCTCAATATTTCATCTGTTTCTCTGTTCACACCTGCCTGGATTATTTCCATGTTACCTTGTAGCTTGCTGTTGCTTGTCATCTGAAGGTTATATTTTTCTTTTTCTTTTAATATTTATTTTTATTTTATGTGAATTGGTGTTTTGCCGGCATGTATAAGTGCGTAAAGGTGTCAGATCTTGGAATTACAGACAACTGTGAGCTGCCATGTGGATGCTGGGAATTGAACTCAGGTCCTCTGGAAGAAGTCAGTGAGTGCTCTTAACTGCTGAACCATCTCTCCAGCCCCAAAGGTTATATTTTTCTAGACACTCACTACTTATCTGGAAAATCCCTCCCACACACCCTCGCTCTCTCCCTTCCTCCCTCCCTCTTTTCTGTGTTGATTTTTTTTGAGACAGGGTCTCTCTATATTGCCCTGGCTATCCTAAAATACACTGTGTAGACCAGGCTGGCCTCAGCCTCACAGAGATCCTCCTGCCTCTGCCTCCCGAGTACTAGGATTAAAAGTGTGCTACCGTCTCTGGTCTCCTCGTTTATTTATTTGTTTGTTTCTTTGTTTATGAGGCAGGATCTTGCTGTAGAGTGTAGACTCGCCTCAGATTCATAGCAGTCCCCCTGCCTCAGCCTCCCGGAGCCACTGTGCTCAGCTTCCTTTCTCCTTTCTTATATCCCTTTCCCCTTCCCGTGGGGAAGAGTGTGAGCACCCTAAGGGATGCTGACAGCAGTGCCATCCTGTGTGGCCTCCTGCATCCTTTCCTGCCAGTGTCCTGGACCCTCTGTCTTCCCTGGTACCCTTGCTCTGCCAGGCCATCTGCACTTTGTCCATGTACCCTTTACTCTTTGCCTTGTGCTTCTGTGACAGAATGCAGATTGCCGGAGGCCTCACAGCCCAACCCTGGTGAAGGTAATGTGCTTAAGACATTTGTCCTAAGAGCACAAGTAAAATTGGAATGTGTTTCACACCCACAGAGGGAGATGCCAACTCATGGCTCCTGCCCTGTGAGGCTGCCTTTGGCCTCGGGGTCCTGGTTGGCTCTGCCATCTTGCTGTGTGCTTGCATGACATCTAGCCCATGTGTGGGTGTCCTTTCTCTTAGGTGTTGCTGGAGGAAGCGAAGGACTTGCTCTCTGACTGGCTGGATTCTACAGGTGGTAGTGAGGTGACTGACAATTCTATTTTCTCCAAACTGCCCAAGTTCTGGGAAGAAGAGTTCCACAAAGACATGGAAGCCCTGAATGTGAGTGTCCTGGATTGCCTGTCTGTGCTTTCTCAGGCCAAGCCCTGCCTTCCAAGTCCTGATTTGCTTAAAGTCACAAAGCCTGTGATCCATGGTGTCTTCATTTTGCAAGCTCAGTGAGTGGCTGAACACTGAACCTGACTGAGGGGTGAGGAGATGTCTCTTTTCCTTGCGCTCTCATGTGTATTCCCATGCCCGGTACTTAGGACTGACTAGAAAAGTCAGAAACCTGGGGTGGAAGCCAGCTGTGGCAACTCACTCCTGGTTCCCAACACTCAGGAGGCAGAGGCAGGAGGATCTCAAGTTCATGGTCAGTCTGAACTGTGTTGTGTGGTCCTGCCTCAAAAATAAAGTCTTAAATCCTAGCACTTGGAAGGCAGAGGCAAGTAGATGTCTGTGAAAGACCCTGTCTCGAAAAAGAAGAAAAAAAATTAAGTAAACAAATAGGGATCAGCTGGGATGAAGGCCTCCTGGAAGGCAGGACAAGTCTGTGTCCTCACGGCTGCCCAAAGGCAGGTGCGTGGGTGTCCTAAGGGTCCTCCCACTGCAGGCCCCAGACACGGAAGGACCCGGTCTTCCTGTCAACCAAGTGTCTCTTCCCACTGAAACATTTACCTCTTATTTTGAAACTGTATTTTGATGAGCTTTTCCTGTGGGCCTTGAGCTTCCTCCTGCCACAGCCCCCCAGGTAGCAGGAATGACCCCTCTGTGCTGTTGGTTCTGGCAGTCACGTGCTTTCCAGGGAGTGTACTCAGTGGAGGCCGAGGCTTCCAGACTGTCGGGAGAAAGCGCTGAGACTCTGTCTCCACAGGTTCTCCCTCCTGATGTCCTGACCCGGGTCAGCGAGTATGTGCCAGAAATTGTGAACTTCGTCCAAAAGATTGTGGACAATGGTTATGGGTGAGCATGAGAAACCTCCCTCGACCCAGACCACTCAGCTCTATGGGGAGAGAGAGTCTAGGTGTGGGGCCACACCTTCTCACTCCTCGGCCCAGCACCTGGCCTAACCGCACTTCACTCCAGCTCTCCTGAGAGAACTGGGGTTCTTTTAAGGATGACGCTCTTGCCTGGGTCATGACATACATGGTACATGTCGTTGTCACAAGCATTTAACTGGGAAAATTGAGTCAGGAAGCAAGCTGGAAAGGCAGAACTGGCCACAAGCTAGCTGCCAACAGCCATACTTTTGAAGAGCTGTTAGTCTCCAGACTGCTTAGAGGTTCAAGTGTCCTAAGGCTCCTGCCCTGGCAGGCCCCAGGCAGGGAAGGACCATGACTGTCTATTTTGTGTCTACTTTCTTGCTGAACTAGCCAGGGTGGGGAAAGTCATGCTGGACAATGAGAATTCTTCTCAGTGGCACAGTGGCCCTCCCTGGGTGTTATCAGGAAGACCTGGCCCCATTTCTGCTTGGAAGCTTGTCAGTGATGACCATAGGTCACTGGGGCCAGAATGGAATGATAGCAAGTTTGGACACTGGAAGCATCAGTACTGTTGAGATATTTTATGAACGATGTCCTATTGCCTGGCTGTGATTTTAGTGTAGACACTGCCAAGCTCGGGGTCACTGCTCTAGCATGTGTGACAACTGGAAACTTTCCCACATCACTAATGTTAGCCTCTTCAGAGGTTCCACAAAGGGAGCTATGGATGGCACCTGGGTGCTGCAGGCAGCACTGGGTACTCGCTTACTGCACTACTGGACCTGGCCTCTGGTCATTTCTCTACTTGTTGGCTGTACAGGCTAGAGAAGAGAGGACTGTTCACAGTGCCTGCTACAGAGCTACCTCGGAAGTGACAGTGCTACCTCACCCCATGTGACAAATGGCTGCAGGGCAGCGGGAGACACTGGTCCAGCCAAGTGGCAAGCCTGAGTCAGAGAGAACACTCCTTGTTAGAATATGCTAGAGACACATGGAGAGCCATGACAGGATCTCAAAGTAGAATGCAGACAGAGAGAGGAGGAGGTGTGTCATATGGGGTTGTGTCATCGAGTGGGGATGTAATCAAATGACTACAGTACACCAAACAGGATCTGGGAGGGACACCGTGCCTAAGACTGAGGCTGGCCACCTCTGCCTCAGGAAGCACCCTTGTTGCTCCTACTCAGCCCATGAAACTATGACTTCCTGCCAGCTGCAGAGAGCAGAGGCCTGGTGCTCTTGGCCCTTGGCCCTTCCAGGCCCTTCATGCTTTCTCATCACGCTACGGTGTGTGTCTGAGACCCCTTTCTTCTTATTCCCAGCTATGCTTCAAATGGGTCCGTCTACTTCGACACAGCCAAGTTTGCTGCTAGTGAAAAGCACTCCTATGGGAAGCTGGTGCCTGAGGCCGTTGGGGACCAGAAAGCTCTTCAGGAAGGGGAAGGTAAAAACCTACAGAGAACACGGGCTCTTTCTCGCTCACAGTCTGAGTCGGGTCTCTTCTGTGGGTGCCCATGTCCATGCCGCAGGCACATGGCAGCAGGCTGCTTCCCCTAAAGGGGTGCCAGTTTTCTGCTGTAGACAGCATTGCTTAAGAAACAGAGAAGGTAGCACTGCACTGCCTGGCACAGAGGTTCCGGGCTTTCAGCTGCTGTGACAGGCACTTGGCAGAGAGGCCTGGCTCTGGTCCTAAGCCGTTCTATGGGGCACCTGACAGGGAGATCTCAGAGCCCTCCTTGCTGTGACAGAGTATGTGGCTTAGATGTGTGTGCAGTGATGCGTGTTTGGTGATCTTGTTCCAGGTATTTTAAGCACAGGTGCATCATGCAGGGCCACGTGAAAACCCTGTGCAGAAATCTTTACCCATAGTGAAGCTACAGTCTCACAAAGCCCAAGGTGGGGAAAGCACACTGTTAGAATGAGGGGTAACTTTCATGCTAGATGTATCTCCCACCACCCCCTTATTTCTAGAGATCAGACTAGCCATAATAATGTAGTCTTTGTATAGAAATATCAGCTGTGGGGCTCTGGTCTAAAGACATATCAGAATTGAGAAGCTCAACAAAAAACTCGGCAACCAGTTTAGTATTGATACTGGGCCCAGTGGTTCAGGGGTGAAGTGTTCAGTATTAAAGAGTTGACTTTACAGTGATAAAAGCCAAGGCTCCAGGGCCATCCACGAATGCCTGCCTAGAGCCAGCCTTGCATACTTTGCAGAAACAGAGTTTGGGAGGCAACGGTTAGCAAACGGGAGCAAAGTTTCAAACATGCTAATAAACATGGTTGGAGAAATCAGCATTTTTCCCTGTTTAAATTTTGTCTTTAATGTGTGAAGTATTTTCTTGCATGTATGTCTGTGCAGCATGTGTTTCTGGTGTCCAAGAAGGTCAGAAAGTGGGGGAGTGTCAGACCCCTTGAAATTGGAATTATAGATGTTTTCGAGCTACCATGTGGGTGCTGGGAACTGAGCCCAGATTCTCTCAAAGAGCAGCCTGTGCTCCTAACCACTGAGCTATCATCTCTCCAGCCTCTGGGATCTTTCCCTTTAAGCTCCCCCACCACAGGCCAGGTGCAGAAGGAAGTCTGAGAGAAGTCACAAGCAATCCCCATATTGTCTGACCAAGGTGCAGGTGTGCAGGTCTCCACACTATAGGGATGGGAGACTGGCAAGCTACCTGATGTTTCTACTCCTGAGTCCCTCAGAGGAAAGGAGGTCCCAGGAGGCAGGTGTAAAGCTGACTACCAAGCATGCATGGCTGTGAATAAGCACAGAGAAGGGAGATGAGCTGGGCTGTCAGGTAGAAAAACTAGCAGAGAAAAGCAGTCCATAGAGAAAGAGCAGGGGAGTAAAGGTAAAGACGGGTTAGTGGGTGACGGTGTGGGCTAGAAGCTGCCTCTGCACAGACACAGATAACATGGAAACCCTGGCTGCTCTCCTAGATCGTGTGAAAGAGGCTAGCTGAAAGCATGATGTGGAGCCTCAAGAGCTGTGGTTCTAGATTCTTCTTGCTGGCAGAGGAAGTGCAGGAAGGAACCAGAGCCAGGCTGAGGTCTGTCCTGGGTGCCTGCATTTCTCTTGAAAAGATGATTTTCCTTCTGCAGATGAGCATGCCACAATGTAACAGTGATTGTCTCTGGACCAGGCAGTGATGGCAGAAGCCCTGCTCAAATGTGTTGTTAATAAGCTTCTGCCTGGACTTTCTGGTCTAGCTCAGAGATTCAGATCCACAGTCCCACAGAATCACATAGACACTTGTATTATTTTTACACTGATTGACCTAAGGCCCAGGCATATAACTTGCTCAGAATCAGACTTAAGAGCTAATAGGCAGCACTTGCTACTCATGTCTGTCACAAGTTAATTGGTTAACAAAAAGATTAGCCATAGACATACAGAGTAGCCTTGAGGTCAGGTGCTGACATTCCTATAGCAACCTAAAATGACTCTCTTCTCTTAACCATTCCCAGGTGACCTGAGCATCTCTGCTGACCGCCTCAGTGAGAAACGCTCTCCCAATGACTTTGCCCTTTGGAAGGCTTCCAAGCCAGGAGAGCCATCCTGGCCTTGCCCCTGGGGAAAGGTGAGTGAGCCACTGTTGGGAGCAAGGATAGTGAGAAGAGGTGATGTCACAGGCTGCTAACATGGCTCTCTTAGTCCTCTAATAGGCAGCTGTGGTGATGGGGTGGATGCTGGGAAATGATGGGCAGTGCTACTGAGCCAGACCTGGTTCTGGAGCAGTAAAGAGCTGCAGGCCATGGATGCTGGGCCTCTAAGTTAGCAGCTTCTCTTCTCAGTACCCAGTCTCCTGATCTCTTAGTGGATTCAATCCAGTTGGCTGCCTCAGAGGCTTCTGCTCTGGGTGTCTGCATGTTGTTGACACTGTGGTCCAGAAGACTATGTGACAGCCTTGTAGCAAGTCTTGTGTGTGTGGCTATTTGCCACTTGGTGAGTGCTTGAGAATCTAGAAATAATTTCTTTAACTAAGCCACAGACAAAGAGACTGACTTTGAATTGTATAAACAGTGTTTCCTTGTTTGTCCTGTGATGATTTGAAGCTGTTGCAGTGAAGTTCAGAGGCTTAAAGCTCATTTTCTTGAGTAATAAAGGCCTGGCAGGTTTGGAATGGTCAGCAGGACCTTTGTGTCTCTCTAGGGTCGTCCAGGATGGCACATAGAGTGCTCTGCTATGGCAGGCACGCTCCTGGGAGCCTCAATGGACATTCATGGTGGAGGGTTTGACCTTCGTTTCCCCCACCATGACAATGAGCTGGCCCAGTCAGAGGTGAGTAAAGACAGGTTGCCTTGCTAGAAAGGGAGCATGATGTTCTTCCAGCTCTGCTGGAGAGACATCATTCGCACCCTAAGGAAAAGCCTTCTGATGAACTTGCTACCCATCTTGGGAGCCGAGGGAGAGTTGTATCCTAAGCATTTTGTCTGAATCCCAGTGGTAACAGCTTGACTCTCGTTAACAGATGGGCTTAGGTTCACACCAGTTGTATCCTGCTGGCAGGTCACCAGGGCATTCGTTCCCTTTAAGCCCCGGTTGCCCACTTAGGAGACATGGCATCTATCTTTATTCACGGTGCACATGTACTGAGAGTTTAGAACCCCCTGGCAGGTGAGGTATCAGTCACCACAGCAACCAAGCCCTCCCCCGTCTCTGTCCTCAGGCTTACTTTGAAAATGACTGCTGGGTCAGATACTTTTTGCACACGGGCCACCTGACGATAGCAGGCTGCAAGATGTCCAAGTCACTGAAAAACTTCATCACCATTAAAGATGCCTTAAAGAGGCACTCAGGTAAGCAGAGCTCCTGCAGCAGCCCATGACACGGGTACCATCGGTGGCTCAGGAATAATGGCAGCTCTTGTCTGCTCCCAGCTCGGCAGCTGCGGCTAGCGTTCCTCATGCACTCTTGGAAAGACACACTAGACTATTCCAGCAACACTATGGAGTCTGCGCTTCAATATGAAAAGTTCATGAATGTGAGTGCCCAGTTCTTGCTGGAGATGGAGGGCATTGTGGGTAGTGCAGGTCTTCTGATATGGGCCAGGGCACAGTGATGCATTTCTGGCCACTTTCTAAAACTGATAGCTGCAGAGTAAAGGCCATGTTCACATGCAGGACATTTCATTCTGACTCAGGCTTCCTGTCCTAAGAATTGTCACATTTTCTGTTCTAAGGAGGAAGTGCTCTGTGTCTTTTGGACCTGTGTGCATTGAGCTGACAGATCTCCCCTCAAGTGATATCACATGAGTAGTATGTCAGGTCTCTCTAGGTAGAAGGTTGTTCAGTGCCATTAACCTGACTTTCATAACTTCAGGAGTTTTTCTTAAACGTGAAAGACATCCTCCGAGCCCCCGTAGATGTCACTGGCCAGTTTGAAAAGTGGGAAGCTGAAGAAATGGAACTCAATAAGAAGTAAGGTGGAGCCTTTTCCTTGGGGCCTGAGAGAGAGAGAGAGCGCGGGGGTGGGGTCGGCTGAGGGTCTCTCTCCCATGGCTTGTTCTATAGCTGATGATGGGTCAGGCCCTGTCACCCGTCAGACGTGCAGCACCTCCTGATGGCGCCGGCTCTGATTGTTGGACCTGGAGAACTTTGGTGAGCATCAGTCTGACAGTTGTTTCTGTTCTTACGTTTGTTCAGCTTCTATGACAAGAAGACAGCAGTTCATGAAGCCCTGTGTGATAACATCGACACCCGCACTGTCATGGAAGAGATGCGGGCTTTGGTCAGTCACTGCAACCTCTACATAGCAGCCAGGAAGGCTGAAAGGAGGAGACCCAACCGGGCTCTGCTGGAGAACATTGCCATGTTCCTCACCCGCATGCTCAAGGTGAGCCTGGTGGCAGGCCCATAATGGGAACTTAGCTTCTGAGCGATACTGGCAGCTGCATCATGCTACCTGACTGCATCCTGGTCTGGCGCCTCCCCGAATTGTTGTGAAAGCCTCGGAGCGATCTGTAGTCACAGCTGTTGATCCCTAATAACCGGTGACAGGACGTTGGCTCTGAGCAGGTTGGCAGAGCATCGCTGGTTCTGGGTCACCATGCCCTGAGGCAGCACTCCCTCCCAGGCAGTGGGACTTTCCCTGCCTCATCCCTCTGTCCTTGTCATCAGCCTCTGGTGGCTTTTAGCTGGAAGAGGGTCAGGACAGCAGCTCTGAGCCAGGGCACGCCATGGATGGATGCAGGCACCTCAGGGTAGGCCCATAGGGTTTGCTGCTGCTCTTTCCTGCTTCTCCTCAGCCAGTTGTAGGGACCCACCTGGCTACCTGTTCCCAGAGATGTCAGGACAGTTCTTGACCTACTGGCCATAGGTGACACCTCACCTCTATCTTGTTGAGCCTACTCAGTTTTTGAGTTCTATCTGTTTCTTTCCTCAGATCTTTGGGGCCATAGAGGAGGAGAGCCCCCTGGGTTTCCCAGTTGGTGGGCCTGGAACTAACCTGAATGTAAGTAGAGTGCACCAAAGGGTCCCCAGTGGCCAGCTGCTGCCACCCTCTGATGCTTCCCCACCTGCATACCTTGAGGCCACCTACCCCTTTTCACAGTGGTTTCTCTGTATGCATGCATGCATGCCCCCCTCTCTCTTTCTCCCTCCCTCCCTCCCTCTCTCTCTGTCTCTCTCTCTCTCTCTCTCTCTCTGTGTAGAAGTTAGAAGTCAGCCTCAGAAGCCACCTGCCTTGGTTTTTGAACAGGGTCTCTCTCTCACTGACCTGAGACTCTTAGGCTAGGCTGTTTAGACATCAAGTTCCACGGATTCACCTATCTGCATCCTCTACACTGGGATCATAAGCATTTCTCATCACCCTGGCTTTTTCATTTAGGTGCTGGGGAATCAAACTCATGTTTGCCCAGTAACGCTTTATTAACAGCTACCTCCTCAGTCCTCTTTTATAAATTTTAAGTCACCTCTAGGTTATTTATTATCTCATGTTATAAATGCTGTACATACAGATGGTTAATTGTGTAGTTTGGGGGATGATGGTGCATGTTCGATACAAACACATGATTGCTTTTACTCCAAGTATTTCAACTTGAGAATGTGGAGTGTGGATGCTATAATCAGGGGGCACATCTTAAAGATCATGTGATCATATACCACAATGCTATTCTGGGGGAATTCCCACTATCCCACTGCCCCTCAGAGCTGGGGAGAACTCCGTGCTAGGCCAGGTCCAGTTCTCACACTAGCTCAGAGCCCACCACATAGCCTGAGCCCCTGTTCCAGCAGCCAGTACCAAGAAAATGGAAAGGCGTGGTTCCATAAAGCATCCATGTACCAGTCTAAGCATGCAAGGAAACCCCTGTAAGAGCAGACCCATGTCCACAAGTCTAGTGGCGGAAAGACACATGTGTCGGTGATGGTCCTTTGCAACAGGAGGATGGCTCATTTAAGATTCCCCTTCACCTTTCTTCTGTGGAGAGTGCTCTTTAATTATGAAATTAAGACAATGTATATAAATATTTAGATGGAGCATCTGCTGTGCTAATGCAAACAGTAGCTCAGTACAAATGGAAAGACAAGGCTGTCTCAGCTGCTTCCTATGAATGAGCAGCCCAAGTGGCCCCCCCTCCACACAGGCTGTCAAGAGTGAGCTGCTGGTGTGGTGGCGTCTAGACTCTGCCAGATAGGAACAAATATACTGCTGGTTTATTTTTAATTGTGTGTATGAGGGGTGGTATGTGCATGTGAATGCAGGTGCCCTTAGAAGACAGCATCAGAGTCCCTGGAGCCTGAGTTACAGGTCGTTGTGAGTTACCTGATACAGATACTAGGAACAGGATCCTTCTCAAGGCCACCAGGTGTTGAGCTGTCTCTCCAGCCGCCACACCCCGCCCCCCTTTTCTTTGAAAACAAAAACCAAGATATAACTCCTAGTGGTAGTCATTTGTTTTTAGTCTTCAGTAGTGCTGTGGTCTTGGGAGGCATCTTAAGCTCTATCACACTGTACATTCCCACATGGTCTCCTTAGCCCCTGATGTTGGCTTACAGGAAATAGCAGCCACTGATGAAGGTGGGAGGCCTGTGAGGCCGAGCATCCTCTATTCCACAGCTCCCATTGAGAAGATCAGGGATGACTCCCAAGTTTAAAAGTGTGTGTGAGCCAGAGAGACAAATCTGGGCCTAAACTTCTTGTGCCCAGGCAGAAGTCGGTCAGCAGGATACCAGCCCCAGGATTGTTGGAGACAGATCCTGCCCTCTACCAAGAGGCCTTTTTGGGTACTGGGAGCCGAGTTGATGGTATGGTGACTATAAGACAGCATCCCTCAGTCTGTCTGGTACAAGGAAGGCCAGACCTAGTTAGCTCAGAGTTCAGGTCTCTCTTGCTGTCCAGCCAGTGTTACTACTACTTCCTTATCTTGGTTCTTAAGCTGTTGCATAATTGAGATGCAAGGAGACCCTGCTCAGAAGACTCAGACCTTTTTGGTCCTGGAGATAAATACACTATAAGATGGCTCTAGATTCAGACTCCTATTTGGGTCTTGTCCAGTGTGGTTCTGGCTCTACTGGCTTTATCCTCGGTGTCACTGTGGGTAGTGATCCTTTGTATAGCTATTAGTATAGTTAAGTTAATAAGATGACTAGTCTTCAGCAGGCTCTCACGTGACCACAAATGGTCAGTGCATCCTCATGGCCCATTGGAAATGGTAAGGACGTGTTTCTGGCAACTGTGTCTGTCCTGAGGAAAATGTATCATATCAGCAAATGGATAGAGTAGTGCCTGCTGAGTGTATCCGGCTGGAAGCCCAAAGGCCTTTTTCCCCTTGACCTGCATCACCTTTATTAGGTACTGGAGGCTGAGGTCGGCACGGCAGTATGGTGGCTAGCTTCTTTAAGCTGTCCAGGAAGGCTGGAGATAGGGTCTAGCTCCACTCCAGCACATATATCTCTCATACCACAGTTATAACAAGGACTTGTAGTCTCAGGACACAGGGTACAGCAGCATGTAACCTGTGGTATATCCACTGAACTGTTGAATATTCATTTACAACACAGCAATTTGGCTCTTGTGACTCAAATCTGTTCTTTCCACAGCTCGAGTCCACCGTCATGCCCTACCTGCAGGTGTTGTCAGAATTCAGAGAAGGTGTGCGGAAGATTGCCCGAGAGAAAAAAGGTGAGGCCTCATGCTGGGTACCTCACCCTGCTGCTCACCCTCTGTTGGGTTCCCTGTAATAGCTGCCCATAGTCCATAAGTGTATAGCTCCATGCCTAGCTGGCCCTGCTTTATTCCACTGGCCCTAGGTCAGAATTACCTTTGACTTAGAACATCTCAGGCAGAACTTTTCCTTGGTCCTAGGGGCCAGGTGTCTGCATATAGCTCTTTCTTGAACAGAGGCTGGATACAAGATCCTGGGCACAGCTAGCATTCACTTGCCCTTTGGCTTGTCCTGAGTCTCTTTTCTGTTTCTGGTGGCCCAAGAGTGCCTTGTCCTGCTGAAGTCTCTGGTTGCTTGGAAAAGCTCCTGCTGGGGCCAGAGCTAGAGTCATATCTCTACCCTGCCTGGTGCATGGTGGTGCTGGCTGCCTATGCACACTCATGCCTTCATCATCCAAAGTTAGGAAATGTATGGTTTAAGAGACAGAGGATTACTCAGGGTGCCAAGATAATCACCTGCTGCTGGCACAGGTACCCTGACTTGGAACCTTCTCCATAAAGGCTTATTTGCCTCACTAGGCACCACACTGACTATGAAGTGCCTTGTTTCCCAGTAGAAATGCTACTGACCATGAGCCAAGGGTGGCCTCCAGCTCAGAAAAACCTCTCCTGCCCAGTCCTCAGTAGGCTTCCATCCTGGTCCCAGACTCAGCAGCCAGTTTCAAACCTAAATTTCCATAGCATTGGGGACCCCAGCAGCCTGGGCTGTGTCCTCTGAGTCATGTAGGTGACAGAACTAGGCTTCTCCCAATAGGGACTGGGGGCTAGGCTCAGGCAGGCATATAATTTATCAAGTTGGATAGTGTGGAACAAAAGTAATCTTCAAATCATCCCTCAGCATTTGGTGCAGGGCTTTCTTGTGCAGCTCCGTCCCCCTACCCCCCACCCCCGTACCGTGTGCCTCTTACTGTCACACAGTGCTGCTGCAGACTGCCCCCTTCCAGCCTGCTATAGAGCATGGCATCTCTGAGGTCATCCATGCCATAGTTGGCATCTGTTTTCGTCCCTCTCAAGGCTCATTGGATCGCTGGCTCCTGTCCACAGATCTCACTTTGTCTTTGTTCCTTATTTGATAATAGTTGTGAATGGTGC
This sequence comes from Sigmodon hispidus, assembly GCA_004025045.1. Classification (NCBI taxonomy): domain Eukaryota; kingdom Metazoa; phylum Chordata; class Mammalia; order Rodentia; family Cricetidae; genus Sigmodon; species Sigmodon hispidus. Next base: position 15,215 of record PVIH01008779.1, read on the forward strand.
AGCATGCCAACCATTTGCTGGAAATGGATTTCAGGGTTTTTTTAGGCTTGCCCGTGGGAGTTGGGGGTGGGGGAGAGCTGGATCCCTAATGGCAAGTACTAAGGACATGCCAACTTCATGGATGCTGGGCTGTGCCATGCTTCTGGCATGCACAGCTTCTGGTTTTCTACCTCCTGCTTCTATTTCTACCTCTCTCTAGTTCTGCTTCTCTTTCCTCCTCCTCCATTTAAAGATTATGTGTGTGCCTTTCCACACGTGTGTGAAGGCCAGAGGTCAAGTTTAAGTGTTGTTCCTCAGGAACCATCCACCTTAAGAGACAGATTCTCTCACTGAGACCTAGAGTACTGATTCAGCATGGCTGACTGGCCAGCAACCACCAGGGACCCACCTGTTTTTATCTCCTATGCTGGGATTACAAGCTCACAATATCATGCCTGGCTTTTTCCATGGGTGCTGGGATTTGGGTTTGTTTTTTGTTTTGTTTTGTTTTGTTTTTTTAATTTTATTTATTATGTATATAACATTCTGCCTACGGACGGGGGTTCAATTCTCAGCACCCACATGGCAGCTCAGAACTGTCTGTAGTTCCAGTTCCCAGTTCCAGGCAAAACACCAAGGCAAATAATAGTTTGAAAAAACAAATTCTGCCTACAGGCCAGAAGAGGGCACCAGATCTTATTACAGATGGTTGTGAGCCACCATGTGGTTGCTAGAAACTGAACTCAGGACCTCTGGAGGAGCAGCCTCGGGCTGGTGCTGGGATTTGAGTATGGGTCTTCCTGCTGTGTCACAAGAAGAACTTTCTACCCACTGAGCTGTTACTCTTTATTTATTTACTTACATGTTTTGGTAGTGATGATGGAGGCCAGGTAAGGCCATCTTGGAAAGGAGCCCACAGACTACAGATGGCACATTTCTAAAGCAGTTTGCCTCTTGAAGGATCCTGTAAACAGGACTTACAGCCTGATTGACCCGTGCAGTCTTATTTCATGTGCCCTGCACTGCTGTGAGGCTGTAACCATAGGGGAGCTAACCTGACCCCTTGGATGCATTTTCTTTAGGGAAAAGCAGATCTGTTGTGACCAGAAGACTATCTAGGATCAAAGCCTTTAGAACTCTTGGTTACTAAGTGCAAGGGGAATTGGAGTCTTGGCCTGAGCAGATGGGGAGTTTGCTATGTCTGCTGTGGACCATGATGCTGGCCTTACAAAGTCTCAAGTTTCTTCCTTGAGCTCTTGGCCTTCCAGTATCTATCCTTTTACCCACCACAGAGAAGGGTAATGCATCTGGTCATTGAAAGTCCTAGCACCATCAGAGAGACTGACTCAGAGGTTAGGAATGTTTACCTTCAGTGGCTACACCCACAGTTCTTTGATCCTCACCTGCTCTGTCTGCTCAGCTTCTCTGTCTCCTGCTCTTTGGTTCTCAGTTTTTCCTGTGTATTCTGGCTCAGACTTGGGGCAGCCATGTCTTGTGAACATTGAGCCAGGTCTGACCAGACTCATTGAGCTCCCTTTTCAACCAGATCCAGTGTCATCCCTGAGGTTGTATGTGCGTCACTTTGTCTGTCTTTGGACCCTCCATATTTGCACCTAGTAGTCAGACTAGATTGACATCTCTAAGTGAGATAGGCAGTAACTGGAGGGCCACCCCAGCCTCCAGACCCACCCTGAACCATGGACACCCTTCATTCCAACTACATTCTGATTTGTCAGGACATTCAGAACCGTCCGTAGTGGGGCTGGGTCTTCTTGAGCACCCAAGGAGGGAGCTCTTGGTCCTCAGACACATGACACATGCACAAAACTGCTGAGGTGGGCCCATGGTAAGTTTGTGAGGTGACAATGTTAGGGGAAGGAAGAGCCCTTCAGGGCATCAGGATGACTCTGAGAAGAGACCCTAAATGAATAGGTGTAGCATTGGCCTGGAGACATGTATGAGGGGACATGGCCTCAGTGTTGAGCCAGACTGGTGATGACCAGGGCTTTGAGTATTATGGAGCCTTGTCATTGTGGGGGCAAAGTTTAGCCAGATTGGGCTCAGGGCATTCTAACTACTCCCTGCTCAGCATCTCTGGGAGCAGTCCACAGAGTGTTTTCAGACAGGTCCTGGCTTCCAACACTGGACTGCAGTGCCAGAACAGCTGACTGTCCTAATTGGACCCTGTGGGCTCACCCCAAGGGTAGCTGTGGGCCTGTACTCTACCTTGGACTTCTGTGGTGATGGTGTGGCATGGGTAGCCTCCTCTCTTCTCTCCAAATCTGGCAACCAGTACCTACTTGCCAGCACTGGAGGAAGCATGAGCTGGGGCCTAGGCCTTCTGTAGTCTAAGAGAGCTGCTCTTTCTTGCCTACAGTCCTTGAGGTTCTGCAGCTCAGTGATGCCCTCCGGGATGACATCCTGCCTGAGCTCGGGGTGCGGTTTGAAGATCACGAAGGTGGGTGATTCCCTGAGCTGATCCCTGTGGACAGGGCATGTGGTAGGGATAGGTGGTGGTGAGAAGGATGCTGGGAGGCTTGTGGTACAGCAGTGGTTCAGAGGTCCAAGGGCACTGGTACTTTCATGTGACTGAAGAAGCCCAAGCAGAGTAGGTATCTTCTCAGATGTGCCTTACCCCCTCTTCCCATCTCATCCAGGAGGCTTAGCCCCTTAGTTGGTATGGTACTGTGTTCATTCCCACCAGGGACCTGGGCAGCCACTGCTCATTGTCTACTTGCCAGCTTCCCTCACATTTTTAGGCGACAAGCTTCA
>PVIH01008779.1:18065-88003 GCA_004025045.1 Sigmodon hispidus
TGTGTGTGTGTGTGTGTGTGTGTGTGTGTGTGTGTGTGTGTGTGTGTGTGTGTGTGTGTGTGTGTGTGTGTGTGTCTGTGTGTGTGTGTCTGTGTGTGTGTGTGTGTGTGGGTGACTGACAACAATGGCTGATTGAGCACTCCGCACTCAGCTCATTTCCTTCCAAGGGTTCTCTCAGCACACCAGAGTATCTTTTTTCTTGATGCGAAGAAAAAAAGATAGCAGAAAGTGCACTGTTCTTTATGTGTATGTGTGTGTGTATTTTTTTGTTTGTATTTTTTTTTTTTTTGAGGCAGCATCTTACTATGTAGACTTAAATTCATGGCAGTCTTCTTGCCTCAGCCTCCCAAGTATGAGCATTGCAGGTGTGAGCCACCACACCTGCTAAAATGATGGGTTGAATTTGATGGCTCCAGACCGGTAAGGCCTTCCCATTTTACCATGGTTCTGTGTTTTTGCAGCACCAATCTGGAATCCCTGGGCCACAAACAGTGCTAGGCAGACATTCTACCCTTGCTCTGCAACCCAGCCCTGTTTTGTCTTCTTTTTACCAGTTTTCTTCCCCTGGCATTGCTTCTGCCCAGGTCCCAGATTCCCATGCAGGAGTGGTATTGGGGCCTTGGCTGACACACTCCGGGCTAGAGCCAGTCCCTGTATCTCACTGATTGTCTGCTTTCAGGACTGCCTACGGTGGTGAAGTTGGTAGACAGAGACACCTTACTGAAAGAGAAGGAAGAGAAGAAAAGGGTTAGTAAAGTCAAAGGGTTGGAGTTTGAGTTTGCTGAAAACAAAACCACTGTTAACGCTGTTTGATCTTAAGCTGCATTAAGAATGGATGTTTGTGCTTTGGTTAAAATTCTGATCCTTGGGGGCGTGATGGCCCACTCCACTACTCCCAGCACTGGGGAGTCAGAGGCAAGCAAATCTCTTGAGTTCCAGGACAGCCAGGGCTACACAGAGAAACCTTGTGTCAGAAAAACAAAACAAACAAACAAAATTCTGATCTTTATAAATATCATGAAGAAAAGTTAACTCGGTAGGGAACTTCAGAAAAGGGACTCTTTGGGTGGGTATGGTAGTAAATTCCTTTAATGTCAGCCCCATTCAGGATGCAGAGGACAGTACTGCATGGAGTAAGTGGCCTGTTCTTAGAAGGGATCCTTCAACTAACCTAAAGCTCATCACTTGGGAAGTGTATATGGTGACCTGGCTTTCACGTGGTGCCAAGTGTCCCTTCTCTCTCTCCACTCTCAGTAATGGGTAGGGCCCCTGCATATAAGGACTTGGGTGTCAAATGGGAGAAAGAATAGAAGCTTTTTGTCATTGTAAGAGTACTGATGCATGTCTGTTAACTCAGTACCCAGGAGGCTAAGCCCAGGAGACTGAGCCAGGGGGATTACCATGTGTTGTAGGTTAACCTAAGCATACATCAAGATACTGATCTTTTTTCTTTTTTAAAAAACTATCATCATAACTGAGTTGTTGTTTTTTTTTTAACTCACTATCATAACTCTGGATGCAGTGAATGGACACCTTGGGGTCATTGTGCTCTGTGGGCCAGGCACAGGCAGGCAGGCACCATGCTGGGTGGACACCGACTAGGAGAGTAGGCTCAGGAAGCTCTCCCAGGGACCTCTGAGAAAGGAACAAGTTGGTAGTTGGGTGGCTGAGGGCTGGCACACGTGTGGACAGCAGGGTGGGCTCAGGAGCATGTCTCAGGTATGTGCTGCTCCCCTAGGCTGAAGAAGAGAAGAGGAGGAAGAAGGAGGAAGCGGCCAGGAAGAAGCGGGAGCAGGAAGTAACTATTTCCCTTGTTTGTTTGGGGTGCAGATTCTCCTGGGCAAAACATCACACCTTTACCCTTGCCACTCAGTTTTCTGTGCCCTCTTTGGGCTCTGACCAGACACCCTGAGGAGTCTCTCAGAGGGAGCTGGCCTTTGTCTCCACCCCTTAGATGGTGTCCTGGCATTAACAAAAGAAAGCTTGCCCTTGGTGGGTCCCCAGTGCCAGCAGCTGCACGGTCCTGTCGTCTGGGGATTGCTGCAGCCCTCAGGCCTCTGGATGCTTAGGTGGTCTTTTAGATCCTTGATTTTTGTTTCCCCTCCCAGTCTTTCTGCTGGGCTTATGTTGAGTTTAAGAACTTGGAATCCCTGTGGTGGAGGTGGTAGAATGGGTAGGCCTGTGTGACATGTATGTTTATGTGTGTTTATTGTGTGTTCCAGGCAGCAAAACTGGCCAAGATGAAGACTCCACCCAGTGAGATGTTCCTGTCAGAAATTGACAAGTATTCCAAGTTTGATGAAAATGTAAGACAACCCTTCACTCTTCAGACTTTAGTGGCCCACATCCTTCAAGCTAAAATCCAGGGACTTTCAGCCTTGGGCCAGCGGGTCTCCTGTTTGGAGAAGGCTGTAAGGGCAGCTGGGACCATGCGGTTCTGTCAGAGCAAAGGCTAGGCTAGGCTGTCTCTGCTGGTTATATGACGAGTTCTGGGCCCTGGCACTGGAATATGATCCCAGGTTCAGTTTAAGGTGACAGAAAAAGAAACTGCAGGTTCTGTGGGGACCCTCCCAACTGCCCAAAGTGCCAGGTCATCACCCTCCCTCCTTCCTGGAGGTGTCTTGGTATCCGTTAGGCATCTCCCTGAAGGCTCTTGGATTCATCACCATATAACTCCCTGGCCACCTGGCTGAGATGCTGTAGGCCCTAGAAGGACTTTGTTCCTTACCCCAAGAAGAGTGCTCCAGATTTCTGTCACTTTTCTCTAGTCTCACCTGCTAGAACCCCACTTCCAGATCAGCACACTGGACTCAGGTGGTGACCAAGTGGCCATACAGAGGTGTAGTGACACATTCTTGTGATATCCCAGCACTTTGGAGATGGAGGCAGGAGGGATCTCAAGTTTGAAGCCAACCCCTATTTTTATTTATTTGATTTTTTGAGACAGAATTTTTTTGTATAGCCCTGTCCTGGAACTCATTCTGTAGTCCAGGCTGGCCTTTAATTCACAGATTCCTTTGCCTCTGCCTCCTAAATGCTAAGATTAAAGGCATACGCCACTGCTACACAGCAAACCTGGATTTTCAGATTTGTTTTAGTGTGTCTCAATAGGGCATGGATGCTGACCCTGAGTCTGAATACAGCCATGTGAGGGAGGGAGGTGTTTTCTCTCAGCAGGGTTTAGGCCTGAAGGGAAAGGTAACTGAGGGTATCTGTGTGATCTTTCAGGGTCTGCCTACCCATGACACTGAAGGCAAAGAGCTGAGCAAGGGGCAGGCCAAGAAACTGAAGAAACTCTTTGAAGCCCAGGAGAAACTGTACAAGGAGTATCTGCAGATGTTACAGAATGGCAGCCTCCAGTGATGCCCCAGCAGCCCAGAAGGGGTATACCTGCCAGCCTGCCATCATGGACTGAGGCCATACTACTCAGGCCCTGTGCCCTGGTCATGTTTACAGCTGTTCTCACTCCTGAATCAGGCAGAGTGGTAGCGGCTCTGGGACACTAATAAATTCTTCTGAACGGTGACGCCTGCTCTGCCCTCTCAGCATGTGGAGAGCTGACCTATGGGTGCCTGGTCAGCAGCTTACAACTTAGGCTGTCTAGCCAATTGAACCCCTTCAGCCAGCCTGCCTGAGGAATTCCTTCACATTGGCTGGCTGGGCTAATCTCTGCTCTGTTGGCACATTTGGTGGTATTGGAGTAGGAAAAGGCTGAATCAGCCCAACAGATCCCCCTGATCCTCAGACAAAGGCTGCTCAGTTGGTTCTCGGGCTTCAGTGAACGCATGCTGCAGGTTTCCCAGAGCAGCTCCCAGGGGGGCAGCAGAATAGTTGCCCTGTGGGGTAGGGATCTGGCAAGCTGCCTGGGACCACTGTGACTGCAAGCCCAGATCAGTGCCACTGCCTTGTGAGATAAGGGGTCTTTAGGGCCAGCTTCAAGTGTGTTTCCTCCCCCCATGTGCTCTTATCTGGTTGCTCACCCCTGCTAAGAATCAGCACCGATGCTGAACATGTCTGGCCTTCTCAGATTAAAAAAAAAAAAAAAGGTATAGATAGCAGCCAGAGCCCATATGACAAGTGTGCTGATATCTGCTATAAACATGCTACCCCTTTGTCCTTTGACAGACTTTTGAGAACTATCCTAGAGAAACCTGTTCCAGCCTGGGGTACCATAGGCAAGTGTTGTAGAGTGTAGTAGTGTGAGACTGCAGGAGTCTATATTACAAAGTCTATATTAGTCATAATCAGATGGGCTCATCTGAGGTGTGCACCTGAGTACCTGTATCTGGTCTCTCATGAGGCCTCAGAATGTCTGCAGCTCCAACCGGGAAGCTGTAGTTCCACAGATGGATGTCTTGAGAGAAAAGGCACTGAATGGCTTTTTAAGATGGAGCCTTACAGGTCAGCACAGTCCCTCCTTGGCTCTGCTTAGAAGCATCTCAGGTTTACTCAAGTCACCATGAGGAGATAAGACAAGTTCCCAGAGAGGATGGGGGCTGGAGAGGCCACAAAGCCATAAGTCAGTCAGCTTCTGAGAGAAGAGGTTTACTGGTGGTATCTCATCTGCAGTAGTACAGAGGAATAAGTAGGCTGCAGCAGTTTGGCTATTGGCAAGATCACTGAGCTACAATACACCCCAGCTGTAATCTGAGGCAAAGCAAATGGGGTGTTAGTGGCAGCAGCCAAGAGTTTTGTGTAAGAGTAAAACCCAAGAAGAAACAGCAGTGCATTGTGAGGTGGACAGAGCAGGATGGAGGTGCCTCCACTGGATCCCTGCAGGCAGTACAGATGGCGAAGCTGGTAGAGTAGGCAGCAGGACAGCCTAGGCCCTCTTCCAAAGGAACAAAGGACCGCCTAATGCCACATAGCCACCAGCTGGCTCTCAAAGACATTATGCTAAGGGAGAAAGTAGCAAATCTTCAAGGGGCCGGAGTGTCTAATTCATTCCCAAGCAATACTTTCAAATTCAAGTGACAGGGCAGTCCTGCCTTTGTAATGTGCCAACCAATCTTTCTGCCAGTGTCTGCCCCTGCCACTGACCTCATGCTCTGGCCATGCAAGGTGGAACATTTGGAAGGTGCATGTGTGAGAGTGGTTAAGTCTAAGGAAACTAGTATTGCTAGAAGAGGAGACACAGACAGCCCAGGAAGAGAAAGGGACATGGGAACACAGAGTTGGAGGCTTCCAGGGGTGCCAACCCTACTCCAACCCTGGTTCTGCACAGCCCATCAGAATGTGTTTCTGATGTTGCAAGCTTCCACATGTGATCCTTCCTTACAGTAGCTACAGGAAGCAGACATATAGCCGTCCAACACCCCGATCTCTGTAGCAGAAAAACAGGTGTGGACTAGTGTTTTTACTTAACAAGCAGAGCTCAGAAGTGATACAAAGGGCCAGCTAGTGTGTGGGAAAGACTCTACAGTGTAACTGAGGTAGGGGAAACTCAGTATTTCAAAGTAGGACTAGAGAGATGGCTCAGCAGTCAAAAGCATAGTTCGCTCCTCCAGAGGACCTGGGTTAGTACCCAGCACCCGCTTCAGGTGACTCATGGCCTCCTGTAGCTCCAGCTCCAGGGAATCTGATGACTTTGACCTCCATGGGCACCTGCACGAGGGTGCTCAAATCCACACATGTAGTTAAAAATCAAACCAATATAAGGTAGTAGACAGTATTGTCAGTGCTCCCGACACAAATGTCTGGAGTGACAGATGTGTTGATTTAGTTGCTATACAGTGAACATGCATAAAAACTTTAGTTTCCACACTACATAATATCACCATGCCTATAAAAATGAAAACATTATAAAGAATATGCTGAAAACCAGGCACGGTGGCACACACCTTTAAGATTTGTGTAAGTTCTAGGCCACCAAAAGCTAAACTGTCTTTGTCACTGAATTGTGTTAATTTGTTAGAAGACATCCTCACCCTTAGTTCAAGTAGGCCTGGGAGAATCCAAACAGCTTCTCTTTAGGGGGCTGACTTTGTGGGATTCTTCTATTTCCTGCTGGGAAATTCCAGGCCAGGCACTCATCAGAAGATGCCAGAGTAACAGACCCACTGGGTACTTACATGATACCCTGCTAGCCAGGGTTACAGTCTGGCCTCACCTTCACATCTAATCTCTGTTACATCAGTGAGACAGGCACCTTCCCCTGAGGATGCCTCCTTTGTGGGCTTTCCTGCACTGGGTAGGGAACCTGAGACAACCTGAGATAGTTGTAGGTCCTGTGTTGTGCCTGGCTTCTGGCTACAATAGAATCTTAGTTATCAGCTCCTGAAACCTTTCCTCCGTAAGCCCTGACTCTTCTAGGGGTAGGGACAGGGACAGGGGACAGATGTTGAGAGAGCTCCACTCAACCAAATGACTTGAGTGGAGACGGCAACAGTGATGGTGGGTTAGCTGCTGGCTGGAAGAGCAAAGGCCAGAGGACTTACATGCTAGGAGAGGGGCTAAGGTGGGCAGACAGTACTGACATTATTCTCAACTTTCTTCCAAATCCCTAGAAGGACAGCCAGTGTGTGGACAGCTCCAGATGCAGGCAGGTGGACTTCAGGCCACATCTAAGCCAGAAGTGATGCTGTGAACTGAACTGGACCTTTTAGCCACCCAAAGAGCTGTTAAAGATAGGTGTGGTGACGCAGGCTATCTAATCTCCAGTTTCATGGGAGGCTATGGCAGGAGATCATGAGTTCCAGGCTCATCTAAGGCACAGAGTAAGTTCAAGACCAGCCTGAGCGACTTAATGAGACCACCCAAAAATATAACTCAGTGGTTGAGTACTTGCCTATCATGTGCCAAAACCTGGGTTTAATTGCTTTAGGGGAAACAGTTTTCAGAATTGGTCTTCAGCATATAAATCTCATAGTTGCATTACTCCTGGCTGTCCTCTGCATTCACTTTTCCTGAGCACAAGGACGGTGTGGGACTGAATGTGGACAGGCCTTGGTGTGGGCTGAGCCACTGAGAGGTAGGATTAAAGGGATGTGCTAGGCTGCAGTTTCTGGCTGCTGGGACCTTGGGTGCTTGGAGTCCTTCTCTTGTTACTATTGCATAGGTGGACAGGAGCCAACGAGAGCAGCTAATACTGGCCTCAAGCTGACAACTCAAGCTCCAACCCCACCCCACCCCACCCCGCTAGCCTCCCCAGGAGCCACATAGAGCAACAGAGGCACAGGTGCACGCCCAGTGTCAGCAGCTAGTTAGGAGTTTTACCCAGGAGTCCCTACCCTTCAACCTCTGTCTAGTAGCATCTTCACAGGCAGATGTTACAACTGCCAAGGCCCTGCTTTAACATCAGGTGAGATGCACAGAGCCCCCCATAGTCCTATTCAACACCCAGTTCTTGGTGCTTATGCATGTGACATTTGGAGATGGTCCCGGAGGTGTAATCCCATCATGATGAAATCATGAGGGTGGGCCATGTGCAGACAGCAGCTGGGTATTACAGGATTGCAAACACCAGCTAAGGAAGGCTTGGAGCCCCGGGAGTTTGAGGGTGCAAGGAGGGAGGCCCCACATACCCTGAACCTTGGCTGGAGTACAGCTCAACTGCTACACACTCATTTCAGTCTTCTCGCCAAAGTTCCTTCCTGGTTAGTAAGCCATCCAACTTGGGCTACTTGGTTGTAGCATTCTCAAAGTCCTTATAAGTGGGAAGGTTTTGGGAGAATGTTGCCCACCTGTTAGTCATCCACCTCCATCAGATTCAGGAGCCAGCACCAGCTCCCATGGGGGCTCCACTACTTTGATGCCATCCACATTAACTCCAAGGTGAGGTAGATACCATGACAAAAGACCTAAGACTATTAACAGACTCTCACATTTGAAAATGCTGGCATTTCTTTCTTTTATAGCTGCTTTTGTCTTTGTTTTTCCCTTCTACCTCTCTCACTCCCACAAAAGGCAAAGCCTGGTGGTGAAGGAAGAGGCAGGAATGCCCCGATGAATTGCGGAGTTTATTGAGTGGGACACAATCTAGATACTGCTGAGGTTTGTAACCACCTAGCATGGTCAGCATTGCCAATACAAGAAACTAGAATTACCTAGGATATAATCCTGGATCCCAGCGATTATATTAGGATAACTGATGTGGGAAGATTCTTCTTAATTCTGGGCAGGATAGTGCACTGGATGGGGGAGGGAGGTTGGGAGGGTGATCCTGGGCTGCATGAAAAGTGGACTGAACACCAGCACTGCTGCTTGGGACTGTAAACTTAATGTGACCAGCTAGCTGGTCTGTCACTCTGATATCCCCACCATGATGGACTGAGTCTACCTTGTACTGTAAGTTAAAATAAATCCTTTTTCCTTTAGGTTTTGTTTAACAGGTAAAACAAAACAAAACAAAACAAAAACAATTAAGACTGTAAATCCTGTTGTCAGCACCTCCATCGGGAGCCTTCAGGTGGTTTTATTTTCCCATTATGGAATCATCAGACTGAAATGGTTTTCAAAGCAACCTTCACTCAACAAAAGGACTAATTTCTAAGAAATGAAGACCATTTGTCCATCATTACCTGGGAACTTTATTTGCTGGCCAAATTGGATGTTTTCCTGTAAACTGACTTGGGGAGGCTGAGGCTGGTACCCAACTCTCTGCTCTGGCTCCAGGCTGTATAGAGGGAATATCTCTTTGGTCAGCACTAGTGGAGAAACAGCCCAGTACTGCTACCATAGCCTGAGGCATTTACTTCCTCCTTAGGGACCCTCCCTTGGGTAAAACTAGATCATTCACTATATGTTGCTGAAAAGAATTTCAGGACAAGTCATATCGAAGCAAAGTTATCAAGAATATTAAACATAAATAGTTCATGTTTTGGATTTAAGTATAGGCATTGAGCAAGAGAGAGTCTTGGATGAAAGACAGTTCATATGTAAGGCATGGGTGTAGGCTGCTGAAAGCCAGGCTTATTTACCTTAAGAGCAGCTGTTGATGTGGCCCTGTGGCTAAGTCATGCTCAAAGGATGCAATTTACATTTACAGTTAAAGATGATTTAAACTGGGAGGTGGTGGCACATGCCTTTAATTCCAGCATGAGGCAGAGGCAGGTGGGCCTGAGTTTGAGGCTAGTCTGGTCTACAGAGCAAGTTCCAGAACAATTAGAACTACAAACAAACAAACAAAAAAAACACTGCCTCAAAAAAAAAACCAAAACAAAAAGATTAAACTTGAAATTTTAGTAATTTTAAAAATTAAGGGGGGCTGGAGAGATGGCTTAGTGTTTAAGAGCACTGACTGCTCTTCCAGAGGACCCCGGTTCAATTCCCAGCACCCACATGGCAGCTAACAACTGTTTGTAACTCCAGAATCTGTAACTCTAACATACATGCAGGCAAAACACCAATGCAAATAAAATAAAATTTAAAAAAAAAATTAAGTACTGCTTACTTTAGACCTCCCCACGCTCATGCTCTGGGCTGTCTTTTTTCTGAACACCTCTTTTTTTTTTTTTTTTTTTTTTTTTTTTTTTTAAAGGGTAAATTACTGAATCTGGTTTTATTTTTTATTTATTTATTTTTTTTTAAACTTTATTTTATTTATTTATTTGCCTTGGTGTTTGCCTGACTGGAACTACAGACAGTTGTTAGCTGCCATGTGGGTGCTGGGAATCGAACCCGGGTCTTCTGGAAGAGCAGACGGTGCTCTTAACCGCTGAGCCATCTCTCCAGCCCCCCTGAACACCTCTTTTAACCCCAATGCTTCAGTCTATAATTATATAGTTTATTTATCCAGGTATGGTGGTAAATGTCTTTAATCCCAGTACCCAAAAGGCAGAGCAGGCAGATCTCTGTGAGTTCAAGGACAGCACGGCTACCTAGTGAGATTCCATCTCAAGAATGATAATGAAATATCTTTATTAAACTTGCTACCAGTTATTGGGGTCTGATCATTTTATTCAAGAAATTGAAATAAAGCTACACACAGATCTCAAAGTAGCAAAGAAACTTTTTTTTTTCTTTTTCTTTTAAACTTTATTTATTTATTTATTTGCCTTGGTGTTTGCCTGGAACTGGAACAGTTGTGAGCTGCCACGTGGGTGCTGGGAATCGAATCTGGGTCCTCTGGAAGAGCAGACGGTGCTCTTAACCACTGAGCCATCTCTCCAGCCCCGCAAAGAAACTTTTTTTAAAGATTAATTAATTTATTATATATACAATGTTCTGTCTGCATGTGCCCCTGTAAACCAGAAGAGGGCACCAGATCTCATTATAGATGGTCATGAGCCACCATGTGGTTGCTGGGAATTGAACTCAGGAGCTCTGGAAGAGCAGTCAGTGCTCTTAACCACTGAACCACATCTCCAGCCCCACAAGGAAACTTTTACAAAAGTGAATAGTAAAGATAAGAAATACTCTGTGACAGTGGGAACTACAGGTGAGAAAGTGCTCAAGGGCTCAAGGATATTGCCTCTCTTTTTCTTTTTTTAAAAGCTAAAGGGCTGGGGAGATGGCCCAGAGGTTAAGAGCAATGACTTCTTCCAGGGGTCCTGAGTTCAATTCCCAGCAACCACATGGTGGCTCATAACCATCTGTAATGAGATCTGGTTCCCTTTTTTGGTGTGCAGGAAGAACAACACATACTTAGTAAATAAATAAATATTTTTAAAAAGGGAATTAGAAATTGTATAGGTGAAGGGTGGGTCCTTAGATTGCCAAGTAGAGAAGAGGGGTGTATGCACAGCCCAAAGCAAATGGAGTTCCTGGCTGCCAAACATATTTTCTATGTTTGTCTGTTCTAACCACTTTCCACTCCCCAAATAAAAATTAAGTAAAAATGTATGAGCTCATTTACTTTTCTTAATTTTATAAATGAAACTTTATATAATAGTTTCAATTTAAGGATGTGAGAGAAGTAATACAGTAAAATGCAACACTATATCTTCTGGAGTTCAGCAATCACAGTTTATTTTTATAGGGAAAAGTGGCCAGCCAAAGAAACCCACCCTGACTCTGGACTAGAGCCAGTGAAAGAAACCCACCCTAGCCCTGAACCCAGAGCCAGCGAAAGAAACCACTCTAGATCTAAGATCTAAGCCAGTGAAAGAAATACTTTATCCCTGAACCCAGAACCAAAAAGAAATGTGCCCTGACTCTAAAACCAGCACCAAAGAAACACACTTTGGCCCTAGAGTCAGAGCCAGTGAAAGAAATGTGCCCTGACCCTGAATGTGCCTCAAAGCCCAAAAGAGCCAGTGAAAGAAACACTTCAGCCCTGAAACCAAAACCAAACCAAAGAGGGTTTTTTTTGTTTTGTTTTTTAAAAAAAGAATAAAATCTGACCAATCCCCACCCTGTAAGTCTCCCTAGAAAGCTCCCTACCCCCACCCCCAGAAGCCCTATATAAACCTGAGCCCACAGCCCTTTCCATGCTGCCTTCTCCCACCCAGGCTGGCCACAGCCACACTTCCTAGACCCCTTCCTTCCCAATAAATCTCTTGAATGAGATTTGGGTGAAGATCTTTTTGCCTGGATAGAGAACAGCTGAGGGAGCAAAGCTCTAACATTCTTGCTGCCCAGGGGATCTTCCCTGGTTGAACTGAGGGGGACGAAGCCTTCCCCCAAGCAGAGCAGGACTGTAACAACTTCGCTGGCAAGGCCTCCCCTGCTAGAGCAGAGTTATTAACACGGGGGAAGCCTTTCCCTGAAGCAGGGCTGTAAGCTGCTACCTGTGCTTACTGTGGCCGGTGGTGTTTATTGACTCCTGAGTGCCTGAATACCTTTCCGTTGAGCGGTAACACTCGTATTCATTGGCTCCCAACTGCCTGAATACGTTTCTATTGGAGCTGCAGTGCTCAGTATGCCTGGGCTCTTGACTGCCAGGATCTCTTTCCATTTAAGCTGCACAAATACCTACAACTGAGTTTTATTTTTGAGACAAGGTCTCAGTTTAGGCTAGCCCTAAATTTGCTAGATGGTTGAAAGTGACAAATCACCTCCATCTTTCATCTAACACGCCACACCACTCAGCTTTGTTTCCATCGACCCTGTAGACGTTAAGAAAACACACATTTACAATTTATTTTTTTATCAGGCGTGAAGTTTTGTGACTATCAGCAGGGTAGTCCCAGGTCAGGCAGATACACGGGAGACCGAGGGCCCGAAGGTCTTGGGAAAAAGGTGCTTTCCCAGGGCCAGGGACGGCAGGTAATGTGGGGAGAACACTACTGACAAGCCCAGGACGCAAATCTAGGAAGTTTGCAGCAGCACCAAGCGACGAGAACACCCGAAGTCTTCCACGCGCCCCAGCAGTCCCTTTAAAAAGGCGCGGAATTGCGCGTGCGCCGGAATTACGTCACTACTCTATTTACATATAGTTCGGCGCCGTGCCCCTTCGACGGCTTCTGATTGGATGTCGCCCCTACCAGCTCCTAGCCACAGTTGACGGACAGCTCTATTGCCAATTCACCGCCCGTTTTATTTGCAGAGGGCGGATCCTGGCAATGCGGCCAGTGGCAGGTGGTTTTGTTGGCGGCCACGGCGGCGTAGTCCCGGAGCGAGCTTTACACGGGCGCCAGTACCGCAGGAGGCGCGAGGTGCGGTCCCGGCGGGTAACGGCGTGGCGGGCGGCTGGGCTGGGGCCGGGGCAGGGAAGGCTGGGGTTGGGAGGCGAGGACGGGCCGACGTGCCATGGTGGCTAGCAGAGGCGGGCGTCGGTCCCATCAGCCGTCCGGGTGGCGGGTGGAGGCGGATGGCGAGCCCGTCCCTCCTCCGCGCCGCCCCGCCCCCGGCTGAAGGTCAGCGCGCTTTGTTCCCGCCGCCTGAGAGCGCACGCGAAGCCTCGCAGGCGGTTCTGAGAGGGACGAGGCCTCCCCAGCGAGGTGGGCCTGGGTGCGCCTCGTCTTGAAATCGTGCCTGGGCAGGAAGGGGTCTGTGGCGTTCGCGCGGCCGGGCCGGCGCCTCGCCCTTCCGGGCTTTGCACGGTCTCCGTACAGCGCCCTGGGTCCTGCTCTCAGAGCCTGCGGTGGAGGCGGAGCCAATTTAGTGACACTCTGAGCCTTCGGAGCCGTGGGCCCCAGCAGTACCCCTTCTTCCCGGGGGTATCCTTGGGGCGGTCGGCCTGTGTTTCCTCCAGCTCTGCTTGGCTGTGCTGCCTGGGACGAAGTAGCTAGCCGCATGTACGCCACTGTAACAGGCGTATGCAAATTCCCCCGCAGAAAGGCCCAAGTTGAAGTTCTTGGTCCTAAAAGTTAGATGCTTTTAAGTTACTGCCGCCTCCCTGTCATAGTAGCTGCCTCCTCTCGGTGACTAATCTCTGCTTACTACTCACCAGGGGCTCCATAAAGCGTCTGAGGTGTCTTAACTCTGTTCGCAGTAATCTATGATACAAATGCAACAGACTGAGTATGCCCTAACGCAAAACGCCTGAAATATTTGTAGGTTTGGCAGTTTAGCGTTCCTAATCTGGACGTCAAAATTCTGGTGTAAAGCTCTAAAAGAAGTGGATTTTGGAGTGTTCTGAATTTTTGGCACAGGAGTGTTTGTCTTGTATTGCAAATTAAAGCCCTGTTTAAGTGTGATGATTTGACTGTGATGGTAGCTTTAATTTAAGCTTAATTAGATTCAGCCTGGCTCGATTGCTGTTGAAAAAAACGTTGTGCAGATGAATAGTGAGATTCGGAGAAAAGAGGGCAGTGACAGAATCGGGATACAGTCCAGAATTAAAGAGGAAGGGTTCATCTGTCAGTGGCTGTTGGCAATTGTATCATTTTAATGCTTTTGTCTAAAGTAGCTACTGTCAAATCCAGTTGTGAACCTCTTTTTCCTTGGTTGACCAATATTGGTTCACAATGTCATAACATCTAAACGCTTAAATTTTGATGTATTAGCTTTAAATCTTTTTTTTTTAACTTTTTTTTTTAAATTTATTGATTTGCCTTGGTGTTTGCCTGGAACTGGGAACTGGAACTACAGACAGTTGTGAGCTGCCATGTGGGTACTGGGAATTGAACCCGGGTCCTCTGGAAGAGCAGTCAGTGCTAGTGCTCTTAACCTCTCAGCCATTTCTCCAGCCTCTAGCTTTAAATCTTAAAGTGTTTTTCAAATATATAAAATAACTGGTAAAGAAAATAGCTGGTTTTTATCATTTTCTGGATTAATAACCTTGACCATCAAAATTTGGAAAAGATAGTTTTGAGATTCCCCTCAGCCTGGCCATTATGGCTTGTGAGTTGGCTGTTTGGGTTTGTTTAGTTGAGAATATAGAGTTTACAAGTTAATACTTCTGCAGAGATGCAGTTCTTAGGGATGAGGTAGTTCACCACTTCAGGCTTTACTTTGTACTTGAATTTTAAAATGTCCCAACTAAGGTAGGTGTGGTGGTACACATCTATAGTCCCAGCTGCTCTTGAATGCAGACTTCAAAATTAGTCTTGGCAACACAGCAGGATCCTGGTTTTTTGATTTTTTTTTTTTTTTTTTTTTTTTTTTTTTTTTTTTTTTTTTTTTTTTTTTTTTTTTTTTTTTTTTTTTTTTTTTTTTTTGCTTCTTAGTAAGCACTAAGAGAGAACTAACTCCCTGCTAGCTGTCTCCATGCTGTGTGATTTAAGGCCTGTACTAAAGTTTGTTATAATGATTTAAAAAAAAAAAATAACTAAAATTCTTGTTTTGGAAGAAAAAAGTCTGGATAAGAGTGATTTAGGGACTGGAGAGATGCTCAGCAGTTAAGAACATTGGGTGATCTTGTGAAGGACTCAGATTTGAGTCCCAGCACTCATAGGTTGGCTCCTTATCATCTATAATTCCAGTCCCAGGGATCCAATGCCCTTTTCTGGCCTCTGCAAATGGTGCACAGACACACATAAAATAAATTAAAATTTTAAAAAGAGTAGTCTAAATCCCTGAAGGCCTATGGACTGCTCTCTGTGAAGTAGACTGGTAGGTGAGTGTTTTTACAGTTTGGATCTTGGCCCAAGTGACATGTTCTGAAAAGAGGCAGTGGTCATGAATTGTTGGGGACCACTAACCAAAGAGTATAAGCTTTTTGTTTATTTAAAAGGAAGTATGAGTGAGTGTGCTGGCTTAGATCTGTACTCCAGCACTTGGGAGGTAGCTCAAGCAGGAAGCTCAAGGGCATCCAGCACTACAGCAAAGAAGATGAAGTGCTTTTCAGGTATTGAGAGTCGAAGCAGATGTCAGTTTGCTGCTTCTGTCCTACTGGAGGAAGCTACTAGGAGAACCACAGGGACTTCCTCTTCTCCTAAGTCTCTGCTTGGGACTGTTAGTGGTAGCATGTGGAGGCTCCCTGAGCCACACTTGAGAGATCTGTTACTGATCACAGACAGACTGGGAGGTCTGTTTTAATGGTTAAGTAGAGGAGTCTTGGATTGGACTTTTAGACACTTTGAAGATATAATTGATGGTAGCATAGGTTTGCTTTCATTTAGCAGTTGGATCTCTTCTGCCTTTGGTAGAGGAAACTAAGCTGCTTTGCTTTGGTCTGCTATTGAATTTTACTTTGGGTGAATTTGGAGTAACAGGAGGCACATTGTATTTTTGTAGTGTGAAGACTACAGAAGATAGCTCTGTGAATTTTACCTTTTGATCTTGACTGCTTGCTGTGCAGTTTTAAATTTCTTCTGCTGTGTTGTCTGTTGTGTTCACTGTTGTAACTGAGTGTCCAGGAAACTCAGTCTAGTGAGATGAGATTGACTCTGAGCTTGTTTGTTTGTTTGGAGACAGGGTTTCTCTGTAGCTCTGATGCCTGTCCTGGAACTTTCTCTGTAGATCAGGCTGGTCTCAAATTCAAAGAGAGTCTTCTGCCTTTGCCTCCTGCTGGGATTAAAGGCTCTGAGCTTTATGTACAAAGACTAATATGTAATTTAAATCACACTCAGTTACTTCAGAGTGGTAGGTATTGTAAGCAAATGTGACTAAGGAAATGTCTTCATCCTGTGTCTTCCAAAATTACCTAGGATATGCCAAGATGTCTAAAGAGTTTCTGTTTAGCAGCATGGTACTTACAGGTAATAATAGCAAGGATTAATTGGGCAGAGTTCTGGCTACCTGTTTCTTACCAAGTTCTTTGTGGAGCCCTGAAATCTGCATTGAGTCAGTGGATATACTCTGTCCTCCTGGAATTTTCTCTTCATCAGTCATTGGTACTAAAAATTGATGAGAAGTTTCAAAAGCAAACAGTAAAACAGTGATCT
The DNA here is from genome assembly GCA_004025045.1 of Sigmodon hispidus. Taxonomy (NCBI): domain Eukaryota; kingdom Metazoa; phylum Chordata; class Mammalia; order Rodentia; family Cricetidae; genus Sigmodon; species Sigmodon hispidus. The sequence goes on from PVIH01008779.1 coordinate 34,217, forward strand.
TTTAGTACTACCTGGCACTTTCAATTGCTTAAATCTAATTGCAATTAGATTTAAAAAGGTGCCTGCTGGCAAGCCTGATGAACAGAATGTGTCTCCTGAGATCATATTGTAAAAGGAGAGAACCTCCTACTGGAAGTTGTCCTCTGACCTCCGTGTGCCTGGCAACCCCCCCCCAATAAATGATATTTAATAAAGAATTGTAAATTATCTTATTATTAGGTTTGGAGAGATGATTCATTGTAGGTGAGAGCACTTGCATAAACATGAGAACCTCAGTGTGAGCCTGAGCATTGATGTGAAAAGCCGGGTGTGGCCTGGCCTAAGGCTAGCTTTAAGTTCATTGAGGAATTAAGGTGGAAAGTGGTAGTTCGGGACACCTTATGTCCTTTGACCTTTCCACATGAGTGCACAGGGGCACACAGTATCACCCCCCCCCCAAAATATAAAACATTGTCAAATAATAACTATGATGTATGTGGAAGATTGTTCTCTTTGGTAAGTTTTTTGTTTTCCGATTTTGTTTCAAATAGCACATTTATTGTCATAGTTCAGAAGTATAGAGTCAAGCTATTGTCAGGGCCATGTTATCATTCAAAACTGGCAGCTATATTACTTTATCATCTGCCTCTGTCAACACGTGGGGTCTCCTTCTGTTTTGTTATGTTTGTTTTAAAGACAAGGCCCTAACTGGCCTGGAACTTGCTATGTAGCTAATAGTGACTTACTACTCTGTTTATTTAGTGCTGGCCTAAACCCAGGCCTGGTGTATAGCCTGAGTTTTTTGAGACAGCCTGACCTCAGTCTCATTTCCTCAGTATCCTGCACGTGTGTACATCTGACTCTGTATTGTTTGCTCTCTATCTCAGTTGAGGCTAGCCTTCATATTTTGACTCTGAGGCTTCAACCTCCTGTGTGCCTAGAGTAGACATGAGCCACCACACCTCGCTTAGTTAAATTTTGTGATAAAGGCTAAAAGATAAAGGAAGGCCATATATATATTAGATAATAAACATTAAGTATAAATTAGCTTAAGCATAAAATGAAGCCAACTGGTGTGTGTTTAAGATCAGATGCACTCTACCCTTTTAGTTAGGGCAGGAAATGACAACAGTTTTGAGACAAGGTTTTATGTATCCCAAGGCTAGTCTTGAACTTTTCAAAAGGATAAAGGAATGTTGACTAGTAGCCCTTTCCTTTCTTCTTTGTTTGACTGGACCTACGCACTCTGCGTGCTGGGCAGTGATTTACTACCAAGCTGCATCTCCAGCCCAGTTAGCAACACATTGTGTGCACCTGGGAATCTGAGTCAGTTCCTGGGGGGTTAAGTGTTTCCCTGTGCACTTAATAAATACTAGGAATGGCAATGGATTGTGTCCAGTGTTTGGGCTTCACTCACTGGCTATGGACAGTTGGAATGTCCTAGGGGCCTTTTTTGATTCCTTCTTTGAACAGGTCATTCCTTTGCTTCTTTGACATGGTCCTAAGTTGCTGCTTGTCAGTCAGTACTCCTATAGGACCTGAGCACATATCCTCAGCTTTGCTAGGTCATCCTGCCAACTTTCTGACTGAACCAAGTTACTCTGCTTTAGGGTTCCTTTATGTGCATGCACATAACATAACGTGCTTATATGCCAGATACAGAGGTCAGAGAACAACTTGTGGAGTCTGTTCTCTCCTATCATGTGGAACCCAGAAATCCAACTCAGATCATCAGGCTTGATGGCAAGCACCTTTATCCACTGACCTATCTCTTCAGGCTAGTTTTGGTTAGTGATAATCTTTTGCTTATCTTGTGTTAAGGATGGTATGCTAGGAGCTTGATCTAGAGAAGGTGCTGTTAGTCATAGGTAGGTAATGGGTACTGTGATTACATAGCCAAAGTGTAGGGAGCTCAGCAGTATTTATTGGGATCTGCTCATTCTTTAACCCAGAAATCTTAACATGAAAATCTTGCTATCTAAGTTAAGATAAGAGTAACAAGGGGTGGGAAACCACATTTGACTAAAGGTGTTGATAGAGACCAAGAACCAAAAATATATGATAGAAAGGCCTCGGTCTTGGCCATCTGGGCTGTAGTGTTTGCTGGCATTGAGAATGGTGAGCTTTGTAGAGTGGATATAGGAATGTAGATCCTGTGGCCAGTGAGTTTTGATTCCAAAGAAGACGCCAGGGTCTGTGGAAAGTTCTTTGGAGGTGACAGATGAAGCTGGGTGCAGGAAATTGGCATAGTTCTATGGGCTTGCTTGGTCATCTGTAGAACTGTTGTTGCCTTCACTTTTTGTTTGTTTTTTCAAGACAGGGTTTTTCTGTGTAGCTTTGGAGCCTGTCCTGCCTCTACCTCCTGAATGCTGGGATTAAAGGGGTACACTACCACCTCCTGGTGAGCTTTTCTCCCCTCCCCCCCCCAAATAACCTAGCTTTAAAAGACAGTAGCAGTGGTGGTGCATGCCTTTGATTCCAGCACTCAGGAGACAGGGATCTCTGGTCTACAGAGCAAGTTCCAGGATAGCCAGGGCTACACAGAGAAACTTTGTCATGAAAAATAAAAACAAACAAAAAGACAATAGATCTGGGACTGTGGTAATCCCAGCATTTGGAAGGCAGAATCAGGTGGATCTGTGAGTTTGAGGTCAGCCTGGTCTACAGAGTGAGTGTTTTTAGACAACCAAAAACCGTATCTTTTTTTTTTTTTTTTTTTTTTTTAAAAAGACGATAGTCATGTGGTGCAATTTTGTGCATTTTGTTATTTTGAGTTTGTTTTGAGACAGGGTTTCACTAGCCTGAACCTCAGTATGTAGCCCAGGGTGTCAATCCTTGCCTATGCCTATCCAAGCCTTGAGGTTAAAGGCTTGGGCCACCTGCACACATTTTATTTTGAAACAATAAAACCTAATAGGACGTCACTTGTGTTGGAACTGATTTTCCTAAGTCTCCTCTTTTCCTAGCACTGGCACAGCTTTCAGAAAGTCCGCTTGTGTCCACTGGGCAAGTGTGAGGGGGTTTGTATGGTGCCTAAGTGCAGAGGACATATAGTGCCTAAGTGCAGAGGACATAAAAGATAAGGACAGATAGAATTAGCTTTACTCTGAATTTGAGAGATGGCTTTAACAACAGTGAATGCTTTTGAATTGGTTGGGTTAGAGTTGCTACAGATCTGTTAGATTTATTGTAGAAAGAAGACAGATTAGGGTTCTGGTTTTGTGCAGTGAAGTCTGGTTACTTCAGTGTCAGTAAGAATGCTGTGGATCTAGCTTAGTTTGTAGTATGCATGAAGCCCTGGATTTGATAATCGCCACTGCATAAACCCAGCATGATGATACATACTTGTAATCCTGGTATTGGGGAGGTGGAACTGGAGGGTCCAGATTTGTATATAAGATACTGTCTCAAAAATAAAAAATAGTTTTAAAGTAAAGCATGCAGGACATGAAACTTATATTTTCACTATGTAGCCTTGTCTAGCCAAAAACTTTTATGTAGATCAGGCTGGCCTCAGATTTACAGAGATGTGATTTTCTTTGCTTCCCAGTTGTTGAGATTAAAGACATATACCACTGTGTCTAGTGACCTGTCCATGAGATTAGATATGTCTGCTTGAATAATTTCGGGTTTCATCTGGGACATTTCCTTGACTCGAAAAAAAGGTCTCAACTTACACATCTGGTTGGTTGCCATCACTAGATGGTGTTGGAAGAATAATACAACATTTTGTGTGTGTGTGTGTGCGCGTAACTGTTAATTTTCTTATTTTTAGGGGACAAAGACGTTCAGATGGCAGAAAACAGGTAAGCCAAAATGGGCTTTGTTTATTGGATTTAGGTTTAGATAGCCACTGTGTTTCAGAAATGAGAATTCAGGGTTAAATAATTTAAACTTCAAGTGGTAGTGCCCCCCCCCCTGTTTTTCTGGCAAAGAAATTGATGTCAAATACCAATTCAGAAACTGATATTTGGAGACCTTTTGTAGATACAGTGTCTGTGCTTCCTGACCTTTAACCCCTAATTCTTCATCTGTAGTGAAGTCCATTAACTAGATGTAACTAAGGATGAGGGAAGGTTTGTTTTTTGTTTTGTTTTTAGATTGTTTAAGGTCAGTGTTGGTTGAGTGCCTGCTTTAATGTTTTAGTTAAATAATAGATTTTATCATGGCATTTTGATACATGAGTGTCATATTTTGCTTGTATTTGCCCTTCCTTTCTTTCCTCATAGCTCTGTCTGGGATACAAGTGAGAGGCCAGGGATGCCCTAGATAGGCTTATAAAACTTTGTTTTCAGGGTATATATGGCTCTCTGGTAGCTGTGAAGCCCATTGTTTTCAGTGATGCTGTATGGTTGGCATTCAGAGTACTGTGACCATTGTCAAACTGCACAAGGATACTTGTGTGCCATGCTGACTGTAGCATGTAGCATGTTATTGAATGGTGTGGTTTAAATGCTGTAGTCAATCAAGGGATTGACTGTCAAAATAAAAATTAGAGGCCTGGAGAGATGGCTCAGTGGTTAATATTGTGTATTGCTCTCACAAAGACCTAAGTTTGGTTTCCAGCATCCACATTAGGCAGCTCACAAACTCCAGTTCTGGGAATGTGACATCCTCTTCTGGCTGGCCTCAACTGGCATTGTACTCGTCCACATATGGACTTATACATAAACATAATTTTTGTTTCTTGGTTTTTAAGATACCATCTCAGTGTGAAGCCCTGGGTGGTCTAGAACTCAGTGTACACCAGACTTGTGCCTCTGCTCCCAAGTGCTGGGATTAAAGGTGTATATTATTACCATGGCCCATAGAAATTTTTCCTTTTTTTTTTTTTAAGTCTTAGAGATAAAAATAAGACCAAGTATGGTGGTTCTGTCACCCCAACACCCAGGAAGCCAAGGCTACTGAGTTAGACCTGTGTTTGGGCTTCAAACAAAGCAAAACAAAAAAGGAAATGAAGAACCTTTGGCAAGGGTTGCAGATCAGTGCAGAACAGCCTGTGTTGGAAGGGGAACTGGTGGGTGTGAAGTCTCCTTTAGATAACACATGCGAGTTAGTGATGTCTTTTTTATTTATTGTTGTGCCCCACTCCCAAGGGTCTTACTTTGTAGCTCTAGCTGTCCTGGAACTTACTATGTAGAGGGGACTGGCCTTGAATTAAGAGATACACCAACCTCTTCTAAGTGCTGGCATTAAAGGCCTGCCCTGCCATACCCAGCTAGTGTTGTCTTCACCTGACCTAAAGTTCCTGGCTGCATGGATCCATAATACATTGGAAAAACACTGGAAATACCAGATGATGCTGTCTTTAGGACTCTGTTATAATATAATACTTTGTAAACTTGCTGTTTTAGTCTTTCAGATGGAAGCCCTGCAGATTCTGTAGAAGCTGCTAGAAATGCCAGCAGTACAGGTTAGTGCAATGGATGAAGCAGTGATTGAGGATCTCCATGTGTGTCCGGGAGTCTCTTCCAGAACCACTTGTTACAATAATATAGTAGCAGTAAAGGATTTCTGTCTCAGAAAAACACTAGCACTTTATTCAAATTAGAAATTCAGACTCTCTGAAGGAGAACAACACAACCCTGCTCCTTTTCTGGCCTTTACATTATCTGGGCGTCAGAACGTTAATCAGACTTACACCCTCAGCTTTTCTCTCCTGCTTATTTTGAAGCCAAATTTAGATGTGTCATTGTGTTAAGTTCATATGAACTGTCCCTCCCCGTGAAGAAATCTGGGGATGGGTCAGCAACAGGTGGCTCAGCCTGTAGCATTGCTTGTTGAGCAAACCTGGCACCCTGAGTTTGATCCCCATTACCCACTGTGGGAGGCAAGAACCAACTCCCAAAATTGATCCCCTCTGACTGCCGCTCACAGACTGTGGAGCATGTGCTTCTGTTCTCATCATGTTTGATTGAACACATACACATAATAATGATAAAATAAAAAAAAAAGTTAATCTGTATCTGAGCTGAGTATGGGGACTGTATATAATCCCTGCTTGAGAGTTCAAACAGTAGAGTCTCAAGTTCCAGGCTGGTCTGGACTCTATGAGAGGGAAGTTGATCAACTCCATCACCAAGTGCAGGACAGCTACTGTTGTTGTCTCCTCATTCACTTGGAGAACAGGTTCTAGCCCAGAACAAAGGCCTATGAGTGTCAGAAGCAAGGTGGTCAGAGTACTTTTTGCAGGACATGAGGTTTGGGGGAAAGTCCTTTCCAGGAAGAGGGCAAGCTGGGGAGAGCCATCTCTTTGTGGACTGAGTACTGGGTGGAAGCTGTTCCACTTTAGGAGTTGATCTTATCTCTGTCCTTGGCTTCCAGACACCAATGGGACTGGGAGAGCAACTGTAACCAGAAGTAGACCCCTGAAGTTGATAGTGATTGGAGATAGGGGCTTAGGGTTTAGCAGGCTACAGGCAGAGGCCTCTGACTATCTCCAGCTACCCACTTGGTGATGATACAAGTCTCAGACTATTTCTAGAAATTAGTAGCTAAGCAAAGCTAAGTAGACATTTGTTGGGTCTCAGACTCACAGATCTGCCTGCCTCTCCCAAGTGCTTGGATCAAAGGCATGCACCACTACATCTGGCTGGGAATGTGTACTTCTAAGACACATTTGTGGTGGTAAGGATTGGGCCCCAGGGCTTCATGTGCTAGGTAGGCATTCTGTTGTTGAGTTAACAGCCCCAGCTCTCCTGTGTTTTTTATTTTGAGATAAGGTTTTGGCATGGCATTTTCCTGCTCACACTCTTGAGTAGGTGGAGTGACAAGCCTGAGATCCATGTTGGTGTTTGGGTTCTTGGCTGCTAAATAACTCTGGTCTCATTTCCAACTCATAGAAAAGCTCACAGACCAGGTGATGCAGAACCCACAAGTGCTGGCAGCTTTACAGGAACGTCTTGACAACGTCTCTCATACTCCTTCTAGCTACATAGAAACGTGAGTACATTGCCAGTGAGATGTCAATCAACAGAACAACCATCTCCATGCCTCAGAGTAGGAACAAGTGTGGTTTTCATTTTTCAGAGTCACCTAGCTCATCTTGTCTTTCTGGTGATGCAGAGTGCCGCCTGGTATCTTGTAGAGAACTCAGCTAGCTAATAAGCTAGTGTTGTTAGAGTGCTGGCTGACTGCTGGACACCTGTACCTTTACCCTTGTTAGGAGGCCCATGTTGTGGCTGTGTTCTGCAGTGGAAATGAGATGCCCACTCTGGGCAGCACTTTTCAGGGCCTCCCTGCCTGCCTCCTGGAAGAGATGAGCCACTTCAGATTCTAAGGCTTAGCTGTTAAAACTGAAAAAGACACTATACATTTCCTTGTATCCATTTTGAGACCTTTCTGGTTTACTTAGTAGATAAAGTTGGTCTTTGTCTTGTTTTGCTTTTCTTGTACTGGGTTGAATCCAGCCTCTAATGCAAGGTATCTAATACACAGTTGCTTTGTTTTGTAGAGTAGGTAGGGTGTAGTGAGGGAGTTGAGAATGATGTCTGTGTTTTGGCTTTTGTAAGTGTGCATATGGAGTGACATTTGCTCACTGGGATGGAGCACAGGGTGGTGACAGCTTGTGAGCATAGCCTCACATATGTGTTGGCCTTGAATGGTGCTTGGACCAGCACTGGGTGCTTATGTGGATCCTTCATTCAGATTTGTTGTGAACAAGTTTTTATCTGGGGGCACTATTTTAGAGGGTTGTAAACAGTTTTATAGGTTAGTTTTTTCCTTTTTATTTCTTTTTCCTTTTCGAGGCATGATTTCTCTGTGTAGCCCTGGCTGTCCTAGAACTCTCTAGACCAAGCTGGCCTCAGAACTTGAAATATGCCTGTGTTTTTTGTTTGTTTGTTTTTTATTTTTTATTTTAGGAGTGCTCATACAAGCAAAAAAATTAAACTTTGTATTAGAGGCAAAAAAAACCTCTTAGCTGGTGTGATTAGAAAAAAATGTATATGAGTGTCAACAGACTTCATGTGTCCTTGTAGTTTGAGACAGCCAACATTAGGGCTCATGTGCATGTCAACCTGGCTCTGTCTGGTCCTTGTCTGGGGGTTTTGCTTTTGCTGTTTATTATTTCATCCTATTGTGCACATGTAGAAGTCAAGACAGTTTGAAGGAGTTGATTTTTCTCCTTCCACCTTGTAATTCGCAGGGACTTAGCTCAAGTTATTATGCTTAGTAGTGAGTGCCTCACCCACTGAGCCATCTCTATGGTAGGTTTTGTTTGTTTTAATTATAAGTGTGTGTATGTGTGTGTGTGTGTGCACACATTTGAGTGTAGATGGAGGCCAGATCTCCCAGAGCTGGAGTTGTAGGTAGTTCTAAGGCACTCAACATGGGTGCTAGGAATTGAACTCAGGTTTCCAAGGAATGGCAGCAAGTGCTCATAACTCTTGAACCATCTCTGTGGCCCAGCCTTTGGGTTTTTTTGAGAGACAGAATCTCATGTAGCTCAGGTTGGCTTTGAATTCACTAGTAGCCAAGGCTAACCTTGAATACCTGATCTACATTGACTTCTCAGGTGGTAAGATTATAGGTGCATAACATCATGCCCAGCTCCCAGATGTGTGTGTGTGTGTCTGTGTGTGTGTGTTTTGCTGGGAATTGAACCAAGGATTATCTGTATGTTAGGTTAGTGGTCTACCTGTGACCTAAACTCTTCCTCCTTGGTCTCTGTGTGTAGCCCAGAATAGCCTTCTACTCCTGATACTTTTACTGCTGTGGCCTTCCACATGGTGAGAATGCAAGTGTACCCAGCTTCCTTTGGTTTGTTTTCATGACCAGTTTGGTTGGGACAAAAGAGCAATTTTACAAACAGATGCCCCATTTCTGCTTTTTTTTTTTTTTTTTTTTTTTTTTTAAAACTTTATTTATTTATTATTTATTTATTTATTTGCCTTGGTGTTTGCCTGGAACTGGAACTACAGACAGTTGTTAGCTGCCATGTGGGTGCTGGGAATCAAACCCAGGTCCTCTGGAAGAGCAGACGGTGCTCTTAACCACTGAGCCATCTCTCCAGCCCCCCATTTCTGCTTTTGATAAGAGATTGAGCCTGTTTTCCTATCTGAAAGTTTGTATCTTTTCCTGTTTTCTTTTTCAGTCCCGTGTTGAGCTCCCCCTCTCTTTCCTCCTCCTCCTTTTTTTTTTTTTTTTTTTTTCTTTTTTAAACAGGATCTTTCTACATAACCCTGGCTGGCCTTGAGCTCACAGAGATCTACCTGCTTCTGCTGGAATTAAAGGCGTGCACCACCGTAACAGGTGGTCTGTTCTTTTTCCTTGGCGTGTTTGCACGTAGGGTTTTAGCACCTCTTTACAGTCATGGTATTGGTTGTGTGTGTTGGTTGTTTGCTGGCACTAGGTATGTTATTTTTCGTTCTCTTGTAGTTTACCCAAAGCCGTCAAAAGGAGAATTAATGCTCTGAAGCAACTCCAAGTGAGGTGTGCACACATAGAAGCCAAGTTCTATGAGGAAGTTCACGACTTGGAGAGGAAGTATGCAGCCTTGTACCAGCCTCTGTTTGACAAGGTGTGTGTCGTGGATGTGCTGACCTCATGTGGTCTTCTATGGGGTGAGACATGGTACCACCCAGGAACTTTGTGACTGTCTTTTCAGAGGCCTGTGTAAACATCTTAGCTTTTAAGTTTGCAGAGAGCCTAAAGTGCTGATGGACTCTTGGTTTTTAATGCAGAGAAGAGAATTCATCACTGGTGATGTGGAGCCCACAGATGCAGAGTCAGCGTGGCACAGTGAGAACGAGGAAGAAGAAAAATTGGCTGTGAGTTTCTGTTGTGGAGTGTTGTTTAATCCCAGTTATTTCTATGGCATTGGAAGGTGAACTCACAGCCTTGTTCTGCTACTCATGGTTCTGTCAGCAAAGCTTAGTAGAGCAGGCCTGTAGTAGTTCCCTTCTCTTCTACTGAGTACATGGGTCCATGGTGACACTCTGGCATCTGAGGCAGTGCTGTTGGTTATAAGTGAGTTGTGGCTTCGTCTCAGTGGTCTGTGCAGCACAAGATTGAAGTATAGGTTAGGCAGGCAAAAATTGATTGTAGTGTGCCAGGCTTGGTAAAACATGCTTCTCACACCAGCACTAGAAAAACAGGCAGATAGATTTCTGAGTTCCAGGCCAGCCTGGTCTACGTAGTGAGAACTTGTCTCCAGAACAAAACCAGCTGTAACATCGGTGGGAGTCTGAGCCCAGAGGAGGTGGAAGTACAGTGAGATCTGTATGTTTTCCTCCTTGGTTGGGAGTAGGCACATGTAGAGAAGGGTCATCTGGAGACCTTAGGCTGCTCAACCTCCCTCTGTCTCTAGATCAGCAGGTAAGTGAGTCATCAGCATCATTGATGTCCTATCCATTTTCTGTGACAGTCTCATTCAAATTCCATGGAAAGTTCAACATGGTACAAAGTTAACTTTTACTTCTATACTGGTTCATTTACTTTTTTAAATGTTAATAGGGGTATAACCCAGAAGCTCACAAGCAAAAGGCAAGTTTTCCACAATTGAGTCACACCCAGGCCCCTGTCAGCCTAATTTTGTGTTTAGATAACAGGTAGCTTTAATTCAGTAGAATTATCTTAGGAATCTTTTTGAAATATGTTTCAATAGTCTTTTAAACATAGGCAGAATCTGGTTAAGCTGTGGCTCTGCATTATTTTGTTCCTTTTGATCCATGAAAAGCCCATTTTGATGGCTTAACAATCTGCATTTTGCTCCATCATAGTAAGCTGTTACGGCAAACATTCAAAGTTCACTTGGTTCAACTTTTTTTACTCTACCTTTTTTTTCTGAGGCTGTGTTACAAGTTTTCCATGGTGCTGCATGGCCTTTCTGGTCATGGTGCTGGTGTTAGCCAGTATGTCTGCCTGTATGTGCTCTGTCTTCCTGGGACTTCATACCCAAATTGTTGAACAGTTTGCTGATTACATTGTTGCTGCAGCAAACAGGCTTTTTTCTTTTTTCTTTTTTTTTAGACAGAATTTTATTATGTAGTCTTAGCTAGACTGGAACTTACATTGACAAGGCTGCTCTCAAATTTATGGTAGTCCTTATGTCTCTGCCTCTCAAGTGCTGGGATAACAGGTACATGTACTACCACATCTGGCCTGAACTGGGATTTTCTCCACCTTAATGGTAGTGGATGTGATTCTTGTGTCTGCTGGAAGCTTTTGTAGTATTTATTGTATGATGATGGGAAGCTCACCAAGCCAGCCTGGGCATTCCTTCACAAGTTTGGTGACAATTTCCCACCTTTTCAGTTTTCTCCCCTTGATGGGACATTTCATTGTGAAATTACAGGTAGACATAGTGTCATGAATGTCTTTTCCAACTCCATGTTTGGAGACACACAGAAGGAAAAGGAAATGTGTGACAGACCCTGGAATATGATTTTCAGTAAGACCTTGAGCTGTGTATAAACTTGTGTTTCCAATGACTTGTGTTTTTGAATCTGTTTTGTAGGGAGATATGAAGAACAAAGTAGTTATAGCTGAGAAAGAAGCAGCAGCAGCAGAAGAGCTGAACCCCAAAGGCATCCCTGAGTTCTGGTTCACCATCTTCAGAAACGTAGATATGCTTAGTGAGCTGGTGCAGGTGAGGGGCTTCTGCCCAGTAGGTACAAGTGGAGAAAGATTGGAGTGATGCACAACTCCTGTAGTATGTTGAGGGGCTTGTCCTTACTCAGTTGCTTACCTGGGTGCTGGGAGGTCCTTTTAGGAGGATGAAAAGTCTTCTGTGAGCTGCCACTTGGACAACAATCCTGATCCTTGGAGATCTTTGCTGGAGGGGCTGTGTTCTCTTTTGTAGTTCTTGGGAAGGCTGACAGTTCTGTTCACACAGAGCTTGAAGGGGCAGTCTCCTGCACCCTTGCAGAGTCCAGCACTGCACACTTAACACCTTGTTTATAGTTCTTCCTATGTTAAAGCAGGGAGCCTGGGCAGATTCTCACACCTCCATATTGGTACTCATTTGATGTGCCAATAGATGCATGATAAGACTGCTAAGTAGGTATTCAGATGAGGTGCATAGGGTGGTGAAGCATATCGAAGAGCTTCATGCTCCCTCTGTTAGCATCAGAGATGTGACTACTTTTGGTTAGCCCCCCCCCCCCTTAAATACCAACTAAGGTGTCTGCCACTTCCTGGTTTGGTTTTACTCTGCCATGTCTAAAGAACTTATAATTGGGAAGATACCCTTTAGTGCGCTTAATTCTTAGAGCTTTAGAACCTTAAACTCTGGGGCTCATTGCCCATCTCAGGGTGAAGACATTAACAATCTATACCAGTCACTGATGTGTCATTTTGAGAATCCAAGTCTTCTCATTCCTTTAGCTTTTTCTCATGCTTTCGCAGTGGCCATTGCTTTGTCCTGTACTCCACAGTACAGGTCTTATAATACAGGTCTAAGCAATAGTCATTGTGAAAGCATAGAGCCATGCAAGTCATTGGCTTCTGTATATTAGGCTTTGCATATTCTATGATCTTATAGAATTAAGTGGCAAATGCAGATTTGGGATATGTATTGTTCCTGGTGGATATTGTGCAGGAAGACCTGCAACTAACTTGAGCCATCTTTTCTGAAACCAAGCCTTTTGCTTTGTCATCTCAGATGATGGGGGCCAGAAGTCTTGGTAGCACTGTGTTAATATCAGTGACAGTTAGTGGCAGAAGAGCATGGGGCTTCCCTGAAGCCAGCATTGGTGATAGCCTTGGTGCTGCTCTAGAGACAGGTGGCAGCTGGTTCTTGGCATGTTGTTTCTGATATCAGCTATACCTAATGAACAGATTTGTGTTGCTTTCCAAAAGTTAATCTTAGAGACAGAATTCCAATAGGGACAAGTGCCCAGAATCTGAGACACATGCAACTATGACTGCCATGAGTTGTGGGCCATTTTTCAAGGTTCTCTTCTCTGCTAGGAATATGATGAGCCAATCTTGAAACACCTGCAAGATATTAAAGTCAAGTTTTCAGACCCTGGACAGCCTATGGTGAGTACTAACCAAGCTTCTTCCTGATTGGCTAAGATGCAAAAAGGTTTGATTCTTGTCACTCAGGAGTTGAGCAACGCTGAGCATGCCTGCTCAGCAGACATCGGACTTCTTGGTGCTGCAGCTGGCAATGTGAGCTGGTCATTTGGCTAATAACACAGATCAAATCCTTTCCCAAGGCCAAGCAGTCAGCTGGATATAGGCTGGTGACTGCTAGGCTGTGGTTATCACCTGGCCAGCCTCCAACTTAGTTGCTGGATTTTCTTGTTTGGTAGAGATGATCAGTACACCATACTTTTATGAAGTGCCAGATAAGAGATAATGGGGCACGGTGGCTGAGTTTATTATCCTGCGAGGAAGGTGGATTACTTGAATATAGGAGGTCAGGGCCAGCCTAAATCACAGCACAGTGAGGTTCCTTGTTAAAAGAATGGGAAGAGCATATGCAAACATGAACAACAGTGGTACAGAAATTTAGATACTAAGGAGAGTAACCTGCTAGGTTTAACCTAAAATAACCATTGTGGATGTGACTGAAAACTACCTTGCAGCAGCTTCAAACATAGGCGATAGTCTGGCCTCTGAGAAGATGAGCTTAACCTAGGATATGCAGGGCTGATTCTTGCTGAGTCTGACCCTCTACTCAGGAGCACTGTTCGTAACCTGTCAGTCTTGGTGTGGTTGGTGGGTTCCATTCCAGTGCTACAGGATTTCCAGTGACACATGACTGACTGACTGGCTAGTGGCTTTCAGTTTCAGGTCTTGGAGACACATGTGCTAAGAGGGGCAATCTTGAGAGAGGTACCTAGAGGTCTCTGTCTTGTCATCCCTAACCCAGGTTCTGGTTAACAGATGATGATAGGCCAGTGTGTGTGGAAGTTGTTTATCAGCAGTCCTTCAGGGGCTGCTGTACCCATCTGTCTTTGCTTTGTGAGAGGTAACATTTGGCTCTGAAGATGGGGCCATGGATATTGGGAGCTCAGCATGCTTACTGCCTCTCTTGGTCAGGGGCTGTCTTCTTAGTCATGTGGCCACAGAAGCTTTCTCCCTACCCAAGACTCTGGCTGTGTTGCCTGATTTCTGCCTTTCCTGAACAGGAAGTTTTCAGATCCTCTGGTTTTTTACTTTCAGTTCATCCAAATTCAACTGTTACACGTTAGCCTTTATATCAGTCCTTTTATTATTGTGAGATAGGGTCTTGCTTGTGTAGTCTGGGATAGCCCAGAATATAGACTAAGCTGGCTTTAAATTTGTGGCTCCCTTTTGCTTTTGCTGCCCATGTCCTGGGATTATAAACATATGCTACCTTGACTAGCTAGTTTTCATTTGTTTGCTTTCTGAGATAGCCTATTAACACTGTATCTCAGGGCTGAAAATCATGGCAGACCCTCGTCTACCTCAGCCTTCCAGGTGCTAAGAATATAAAAGCATTCGCCTACCTACTCTCACTGAGCTGAATTAGATGTTCTTTTCTTTCTTCCTAAAAGCCTGTTTGATTTCTGAGGCCCATTTTTTTCCATTCTCAGCCAATCTTGTCTTGTTGTTAGTCAGGGCTACACTCCCTGCTGAGGCAAGAGAGTTGTGAACATGAGACCAGCTAAGCTAGAGTAGACTTCACTTCCTCCCCCCCCCCCAAAAAAAAGTAACAAGAAAATCACAGATGCTTATCATGCAGAATGTTCAAAACATAAAACAGGCCAATGCAAAGTGAGCATGGCACAGATCTGATCTCTCCCCTTCTGATGGTTGCTTCTTGTTTGAATTCTGAGAAGAGTAGAGGGAAAAAAGAAATGCCTCTTGTTGGGGCTCTGTCCTCCAGAGTCTGGGCTGTCACATGGTCCTTTCCAGCTGGGAAAGTGTATTTGTGCTCCAATTCAGTTCACTTATGAACCCTCTGTCATGATAGCTGGCTTGGGGTCAGAGAAGGTGGGTCTGTTTCTTTTTATGAGTAAGTTGAGGGTAAATGCACACATCACCATGCTTCTTTCAGTGGGATAAATTCCCAAAATTAAGCTATGATATAGGTCAGGCACATTACTTTTTTGGTACGTGAATAGGCAGGTGTCTCAGAGCAGTAGTCCTGCATAGTTTTATTTTTGTTTTGTTTTGGGGTGTTTTGTTGTTGTTTGTTTGTTTGATACATTTTGCCCCAGAAAAGCACGCCTTGTTTCCTTGTTTATTTTTTGTTTTGTTGTTAGTTCTATTTTTTGAGGTAGGGTTTCTCTGTGTGGCCTCAGCTGTCCTGACTGGCCTTGAACAGATCTGCCTGCCTTTGCCTCCTAACTGCTGGGATTAAAGGTGTCCATACCACTCCCAGTTTTGCTTGTTTATTTTGTTTGTTTGTTTAAATGTTTGGGAATTTTTTGGTTTTTTTCTCCCTTGCTTCCCTGTGACTTTGGTATACCTATTTTTCTTCAATTATTGTCTCCCTGTGTACTCTCTGAGTATTGTGCACTGCACATTCAAGGGGGCAACTGACTCCAACCTCTTCCTCCCTTAAAGGATTCTGTTTTCAAGGCCCAAAGAGGGAGAAAGAGGGTAGGGTTGCCAATGCCTAGGAGGTGTGCTCTGAGGTGTTCCTTAAGCTCCTTTGAAGATGTTAGGAAGTTCTTACTCTGCATCTTTGCTTCAGTCTTTTGTGCTAGAATTTCACTTTGAACCCAACGACTACTTCACCAATCCTGTCCTGACGAAAACATACAAGATGAAATCAGAACCAGACAAGGCTGACCCGTTTTCCTTTGAAGGTCCTGAAATTGTGGACTGTGATGGGTAAGAACACATCTTTCTGAAACAAAAGCAAAGTACTTTTGGAATTTTAAAATGAAGAGTCAGGTATAGGGAGTGCATGTGTTCAAAGCCTGTCTAGGCTGTACAGCAAGATTTGTGTACAACAAAGAAAAATGGTAGAAAATGGTAATGATATGTTTTTTTAAAAAGTCTTAGGGGCTGGATGCCATATCAGCCGTGCAATCAGGAGGATCAGAGTTCAGACTCCAGCACTCATTTAACAAGCCAGATAGTCTGCATACATCGATAACCCCAGCTTTGAGAGAGCAGGGGATGGAAAGATTGTTGGGGTTTGTGGACTTCCAGCTTAGTCAGGAAAACATGAGCTCCAGGTTCCAGGATACCCTGCTTCAAAGAGATTAAAGGCATGTACCACTACCACCCAGGAGTAATTTCTTTACAAAAATATTTTAAAAGTCTGCACTTAAAGCCCTGTGGGGTTTGTGTGCAGCAGCTTTTAGTTGGGAGGCTGTAATGTGGACATAGTCAAAGCTGGAAGGTGTGTGCCATGTCTTGGAGTTCAGATACACTTGCAAGCCTGTGCTCAATTTCTGTTTGAATGGGGCCAGGTCTTGAATTCTCTAGACACCATAGTTGAAGGGATTTTGTTTGTTTGTATAGATTTTTTTTCTCTATAGCCTTTCTTGGCTGTCTAGAATTCACTCTGTAGACTAGAATGGCTTCAAACTCTCCAACTCACAGAGATCCACCTGCCTCTGCCCTCCCCAGTGCTGGGATGTTTATTTTTTTGTGGCACTGTGGAACTGGAGAATGTGGCCCAGGACCTTGTACACATAAGACAAGGTGTTGTAACACTGGATTATGTTCCCAGCCCCAGGTTTTAAGATTTTATTTTTACTTTGTGTGTGGGGGTGTTGTCTGCATGTGCATGCATGCAGTTCCCACAGAGGTTGGAGGGGGGCATCAGGTGCTCTGAGATTGGAGTTAAAGATGGTTGTGAGCTGTCATGTGGGTGCTGGGGAGCAAATTTTGGTCTTCTGAGCCACTTCTGTTGCCCACCTAGAAGTGTTTGGGTTTGTTTTTTTTTTTTTTTTTTTTTTTTTTTTTGGAGACAGTCTCATGGACCTCTGGCTGGCCTAAAACTTGCTGTGCAAGACTAGGCTAAACTTAGAGATCCACATGCCTTTGCTTCACACGTGGTAGGATTAAAGGCTGTGCCACTATCATGCTCAGCAAAGCCCCAAACTTTTAAGAACAAAAAGAAGTTCGATGCAGATCACAGCCCAGTGGCAGCTTTGGAATGTGGCATTGCATTTGGATGTCAGTGTCAGTCTCTAGACCACTCAGTAGAGATGCAGCTCTGAGTTGACTTCTGTGGGTGTGTCTCATTGTTTGAGAAATTGACTGTTTAAGTAAACAGCAGAACCAGTTCAGTGTTTTTCACTGTCACTAAATGATTTGGGCTTCATTAAAATCCCACTTGATTCAAAAACTTGGAATAATTAGGGTTAAGGTTAGGAAAGATCTTTTCCTGAGGCGAGTCTGTCATGTGTGAGAGGGCTTGGCTTTTTTATATGTTCTGAGCAGACACTATTCAGCTACCACCAGAAGTGAGACAGTGGCCTGGCCCCAATGTCCTGCTTACTTAGTTGACTTCTGAGTTGGATACATGAGTATGGTAATCCTCAGTTTGCTCAGAGATAGCCAACTGCTCGGTGACACACTCTTGAACATTATGCACACTTGACAGGATCTTGCACAGAAGACAAATTTTAGCATCCTTATGGACTATTGAGGGAGAGTGCTGTTGTATTTCAGAGCTGTAAGGTTTTTTGAGCATTGGTTACTCCAGGATAATGGGACCAGGCTACTTTTATAAGTTGCTTGCCATACAGATGAGCTTTGGATTATTTTCCTTGGTTTGCAGATTAGTGGTGTCAGAAATTCCATTGAGTTGTGGTTTCCTTCCTTCATGATAATAAGGTTTTTCTTGGAGCACTGTTCTATAACAGCTGCCTTGTCCCTGCAGGTGTACAATTGACTGGAAGAAGGGGAAAAATGTCACAGTCAAAACTATCAAGAAAAAGCAGAAGCACAAGGGCCGGGGCACCGTGCGAACCATCACCAAGCAAGTGCCCAACGAGTCCTTCTTCAACTTCTTCAGCCCCCTGAAAGGTGGGCAGGGGCAGCTTGGTGTGCTGTGTGACGTCCCCCCCCACACACACACACACATGTTGGCTTAGCTCTCAGGAGAAGATGATCCCTTCTCTAGGTGTAAGGAGGGGAACAGGCCAGCTTCCCAGGCAGGAGGCAGGTATAGGTTTCTAGGGCCCTTCCTGGCTCGAGTTAGTCACAGTTGCAAA
This sequence comes from Sigmodon hispidus, assembly GCA_004025045.1. Lineage (NCBI taxonomy): Eukaryota > Metazoa > Chordata > Mammalia > Rodentia > Cricetidae > Sigmodon > Sigmodon hispidus. The sequence continues at coordinate 52,294 of PVIH01008779.1, forward strand.
GCTTTGGAATCACTTGTCAGCTTTTTTTTCTTATAAATTCAGGGTCTTTTTTAGTTTTACAGTTGGATGAAGCAAATGGATTTATTTGGAATTTCTGTATGATAAACACAAGTACATAAGTTTACATTTTTTTAAAGGCTGGGAGCAAATCCACAATATTGAAGCTTTTGTTAGCTTTCTGAGCTATACTATGAAAATGGGACTTTGAGCCTTCAAATAATTACTGCAATCTATTTTGGGAGTCCTGTCTATTCTGTAATCCTGAGAAGGTGTTTGGCCCAACCCTTTCTTAGGTTTTTTTTTTTTTTTTTTTTTTTTGGTCATTTTCCATGAAAGGACTATCTTTGGACATAAATTTTCATCCCTGTGGCCAGGTCAGCATGTTCAGAGTTGTGTGTGCTGCCTTAGCTGGATCATTTCTGGATTAGACACTTGGTTTTGCTTTGTCTCAGAGCTCACTCCTGTTGTCCACCATGATGCCCCTCATGGACATTTGGGTGTTATTATTGTAATGGCCTTTTTCTGTGATTTCTTTGAATCCAAAGTATGCTGGTTCAGTAAACATCCATAAGGTTAGTGCTCAAGTTTCCTGTGTGAAGAAATCCCTTTTGAGGACACTGACATATTGGACCAGGCTGGCTGTGTGGAGCCCAGGTGAAGGGTCCTTGCCTCTTAGAGTCAGTTCTCTGGGCCTAGTGGGGCACACCTTTAGTTACCAGCTTTTGGGAAGTAGAGACAGGCAGGTCTGTGAGTTCAAGGCCAGCCTAGTAAATTCTAGGACAGCCAGGGCTACATTGTGAGACCTGTCTTAAAGAATGATGAGAGAAAGAGACAGAAAAATAGTCAGTTCCTCTGGGAATTGCTTAAAACTGCTCTTGAAGCAGCAGTAAAGGTGGGATTGATAAGCAGACATGATGTTAGTTAGGGTGGTGATTGATAGTAGCACAACTCTGAAATTCACTCATTTTAGTCAGGAGCGCATAACACAGGATCAGTTGATGAGTGCTATAAATAAAGGGACATAGTGACAGGGTGAAGTTATAGATTTGTAGGTGAAGGAAATTAGGAAGTATAGCCTCCACTGACCTTCAGCCTATAGGATTGGTCTAGAAGTAGGTCCTGGGTGCCTGGGGAGATGGGGTTCTAGCCCTCAGACCCTGTACCTTGCCTACTTGGCAACATGGCAGCAGTCTCTTGTGGGTGGTGCTCATACAACTAACACTGTGTCTTTGCGCCAGTGAGTGCTACCAGGCTCTGACAGCAAGGGATATGAGCCCTGTGAGCAGAGGAGATTAGATTAACTCCAGTACATTGCTAATCAAAGTCCAAATCATCTGTCAGGTTATTGCTTTAGCTTCATGAAGTGTGGTAAGAAGCTCACATCTCCTGTTTGGCTTGGTGATTGTTAGTACCACCCTGATGGTTTTGTATGTAGACCCTCATGGATGCATCAGCCTTGGGTAACAAACTACCCTTTCTGCAGGGTCATCAGCACACTGCACACTCTTACATTCTTTCTTTTTTCTTTTTTTAAAAGATCTATTTATTATGTATACAGATGAGGGTACTGGATGTCATCATAGATGGTTGTGAGCCACCATGTGGTTGCTGGGAATTGAACTCAGGACCCCTGGAAGGACAATTAGTGCTCCTAACCTCTGAGCCATCTCTCCAGCTCCCACATTCTTTCTTTTATAACAGATAGCCATGCACAATTCAGCTTTTGTCATTGAGCACAGAGTCAGTCTACATGGCACCAGTTTACTGACTGCCATCCTAGAGCATCTGATTCACCTACCTCCTGTTCATCCTTCAAACTCAGTATTTTTTGACCCACTGCCTAGCTGAAGTAATATGTAGAACTTATTAAAATGTTCACAAGGTGTCATGGTGCCTCATTGGGGTCTGAAAGGTATCTTCTGCCAGCTGAGTTCCCTTGAGTGTGGATGTTAAGATGTTGGTTGTCATTGTAATGTGTTGTTTATTCTTCTTCTAGCCTCTGGAGATGGAGAATCCCTGGTAAGATGTATTGTTTAAAGCCCTGTTTTTCTGTCAAGTATTTCCTGTTCTTTCCAAACCATTCCTGCTCCTTTAGTTTCTGTAATTGAAGTCACTCATTGTACCTGGATCTGGGGAGAAATGTTTGGTGTTTTACGCCTGTCCTTTAGTTTTCACTAGAGATTCTAGTGCCCCTACCTTGAAACCTAGACAAGTGGCAAAGCTTCAGCTCATTTTTTTCTATTGTTTTCCTCTCATTTTATTTCATAATGTAATTTGAACATTGGCTTTAAGGTCATTTTAAATGGCTTTGAATGTGGTGATTGTTACCTAGCATTGTAGATGATTCGGAGTAGGGACTAAAGGTAGGGTAAGGGTGCTGAACCTGTCTTTACCTCACTGAAATGAGTAAATGTATTTATTTTCCCTCTCAGGATGAAGATTCCGAGTTCACCTTAGCCTCTGACTTTGAAATTGGACACTTTTTCCGTGAGCGAATCGTGCCACGGGCTGTTCTCTACTTCACTGGGGAAGCCATAGAAGATGATGACAATGTATGTGGGCCAGGGCTGTGTGAATTCCTGTATACACCTAGTCAACGATTAACTTAGTTTAGTCTTAGTCTTAGTTGGGTTATTAGTTGCTGTGATGAAACATTATGACCAAAAGCAACTTGGGGAGGAAAGGGTTTGTTTCATCTTAGAGCTTGATCCATTATCCAGGGAAGTAAGGTTAGGAGCCTGGACACAGGAACTGATGCAGAGACCATAAAGGATTGCTGCTTATTGACTTGCTCAGCCTTACTTATAACTGCCAGCTCAGGGGTGGTGTTGATGAGCTGGGCCCCTTTCACAGTGATCTCTAATCAAGAAAATGTATGTACTACTGGCTTGCCTCTGGGCACTTCTCGTGGAAGCATTTTCTCAATTGAGAATCCCTCTTCCCAAGTGACTCGAGCCCGTTTCAGTCTGAAGGGAGAAAAAAAACTTATCCAGCATGCTCTAGTTGGCAATTCTTCACCACCCCTCCCCACCCTTAACTCTTGTTTTGAGCAGTTTTCAGTACTGGAAAGTCCCTCATCACACAGCACAGTGCTGCTCTGCTGGGCTGAGCTGGGCCTGCAACACCACCTGGATGGAGCCAGCCATCACTGCTTCTGTAGCAGAGCACCAAGCTCCATGCTACTTTAGCATAGCAGGGTGCTTATAAGCTTGGTATTGGGGATACATTGTAGTTGTAGAAATTTAAGTTGTTTTCTGTTTCCCCTGCAGTTTGAAGAAGGTGAAGAGGGAGAAGAGGAGGTAAGGAAGAAGTTGTATGCAGTGTTCTAACCCCAACCTTGTGTGGCTTTGACTTCTTTGAAGTTAGAAAGTCAAAGGCCTTGCTCTTGCTCTGGTTTTGGTTGCTATTTTGAAACCATTTGGTTTTGGTGCCCATAGATTTTTGATTCTGCATTTGCTTATAATAATGTATCTTAGTTGGGTGGTGGTGGCTCACCCTTTAATCCCAGCACTTGTGAGGCAGAGGCAGAAGGATCTTTTTGAGTTTGGGACCAGCCTTGTCTACAAAGCAAGCTCCAGAACAGCCAAGGATAGCTAAGGCTACACAGAGAAACCCTGTCTCGAAAAAAAACCAAAAAGGAAAAATACCTTAGTAGCCATTTAATAAGCTATGTCTTTAGGTTTTTAGAAGTGTTTCCAAATTATCTGTGGAAACAAAAGGATATGCAGAGTAGTTTTTAGTGACAGGCCTAAAAGCAGGTCTCTGCTGTGGTGTGCTTGTAGAAAGCAGAAACCACAGTAAACTGAGCCTCTGGATCAGTCTAGTCAGCTAAATCTGTCGGTGTTTTTTTTTCCCCTTTCATTTTAAAAAAAAATATTTTTCTAAGATTTAAAGAGAATATTTTTATTTAAGTTTGTATGTCTGCATCTATTTGTGCACTTACATGCAGAAGGCATTAGATCTCCTGAAGCTGAAGTTTCCAGGGCTTGTGAGCATAGTTGTGAGGAGCTGAATTTAGTCCCTCTACAAGGGCAGTTTGTGCTTTTAACCACTGAGTGTTTCTCTAGCCCTGGTTTTTTTTGGGTAATAATTAGCTTGAGTTAGTTGTGCAGAATAATCTGTGTGTCACTTTTTACATGTTCAAGTGATACCTTTGGTCGCATCCCTAGTCATCACCCTTTGCTTTTGTCTTCTTCTAATTCAGGAATTGGAAGGTGATGAGGAAGGAGAAGATGAAGATGATACTGATGTTAACCCCAAGGTTAGTTATTTGGGTACTGCCTGAGCCTACCAGTACTGCACAGTGGGACTTTTGAAGGTGGTCCTCATTTTGAGGCAGTGATGCTAAGAATATGTATGTCCAAACAATCTGCAGTTGAGGAAAGACACCTCATGTGCCTGAAGCATAAGGTGTCAGGTTCAGCTCTATAGACTTGAGCATGCACCTGTGACTTGCACCTCTTCTTTAGAGGAATGCTAAAGCAGGAAGCACCTATGTTTGTCTACAGAGGACCTGGTGGGGATTGTGTGTAATAAAGAGAACATTAGATTGTAGTCAGAACTTTACATTTATATTTGAGGAGAAGATTCAGATAAAGTGTCCTAGGTATGTACATGTACATGCATTGTGATTGAGAACAGAACTGAAAGTTTAGCCAAAGATAACAGAAAAAAATGGACAGGCTACTCTACCAATTTTATCTGTTAAGGTTGAGATTTTTCTCTGTGGCCTCAGGAGACTTGTTAGAGGGCTCTGGGCACCTATTGACAGGATAGCCTGAGCTGCCTTGTGTTCGACTGTGTGGGATCTGTTGGGATGTACCCCTGCCTAGTGTCCCTAGTGTCCCTTGTTCTGCGTCTCTGACTGGCTAGTGTCTGTTTGTTGGCCTTGTTTTCCCTTCATGGAGTGTGTGCTAAAAGCTGCCATTGCAATGACTTGGTGCTATGGCTGCTGTGCTGCCGGGAATGCATGTACACATAGGAAGCTCCTGAGGGAAAAATGAGAGCTGAGCTGCTGCCTCAGTCACGAATGCTACTCTTCTCTAAGGATCCACCTTGGGTCACAGTTACTGTACTGGTGAGCCTAGGGGTGGGAGTGGGGCCGCTTCTGCCCTGGAGCACTGAATGGACACATGGTCACAGTACTTACTCACCTTGGTGCACCTTGGCCTCCGTGCTATGCGTGTCTCACTTAGCCTCTGGTGTATCCTCTCCTCCCTTTTCTGTTTCCTGTTGTTTCCCCTTTGTCACCCTGCAGAGCCTTCTGTCTCCTCCAATGTCCCTTTTTTTTTTTAAGAGGTCCTCTCACCCAGGTGATGATATGATTAGTAAAAAGCCCTTTGGACATCTGGCCTCCTGCATTGTCTGGGTGTGGAGAGAAGCTACAAAAGTAGTGTAGGCAGTGGGACACAATGGCGAACTGTTGTTGCAGGCAGTCCAAAGGGTGGTCCTGCTGTCCTTGGGTCAAGATGTGGTTCTGTGGCTTCATGTGCACCTTCCAGAGTGGAGGGTTACTGGAATCTGCACACAAACATTGCACAGAGAGTGTTGTCTGGGAGCTGTTTGTTGTAAGAGGGAATGAGGTTCTGACCTTGAGAAGGAGTGCAGCTCTGCCGTGTTGAAGCTGCTCCTACTCCTATCATGAGAATGTGGCTGTTGCCTCCTGTATAATTTTGTGCATTTCATTTCTTTCATGCTGACAGTTCCTTTCAATTTCTTCCCCATTTAGGTGTAATTTTTGTGTTAATCATTCATGCATTTCTAGGTAAGGTGGAATCTGTTCATACCTAACTTCCAAACTGCTGTCTGTACTTGGTTCGTTGCATTGATTTGACTTCTGGGACACAGAACAATACAGTCTATCACATTGTGCGAGGGTCCTCTAAGCTGTGGGAGCGGCACTTGTAGGGGGCTCTAGTTTTTTTGGGGGTGGGGGAGGACCTTGTCATTTGTTTCAGAACAAGAGGCTCTGGGGGTTAGCAACTGGTAGGAGCCACCTTGGGCACATAGCCCTTGTAGGGGAGATACTTGTTGACTATGCTCAGGCTCAGACACCCTTTGACTGGATTGTGTAGGTGTCTGTTGGGTTTATACATTGTACGAGGCATTGTGCAAACGAGTGAGTGAAGAGAAGATGAGGTCACATGGCCAGAATCCCTTCCAGTGTGGGGACTAGAAATCCCCACCTCAAGATGGATTGGAGGATGACAGAGCCAGTTGTGGACATAATATGAGGCACCTTTCCTCCCTGTGTCATCTGGAGAGTGTCCCTTAGGCAACTAGCAGGGAGGAGGCCTTCCCTGTCGGGTACTCACAGCTTTGCACGCATGTGCTTCCGTAGAAGAAAGGAAGGCTAGCAAGAGTAGGAGGCACACAAGGAACTCAGCGGTCCCATCCCATGGGTAGGCCCTGCCTTTTGTTGTGAAGACAGCAGTTTATAAGGAATTGCCCAGACTGACAGCAAGTCCTACAGAGCCTCAGCCTGTTGTCCATGGTGGGCTCACTCCTGGAGCCTTTGCTCCAGCTACTAGGTAATAATGTCAGTGTTAAAGATCCCGTTTACCAAGGCCATAGTAGCAGCAGACCATGGGAGGTGTCTACCTGCAGGAAGCTTTGGCGAGGGCCTTGCTCTCTAGTGTGGCTGGCATGGTGGAATATAAGTGGTCTCAGGTCCATCTTTCTCGGGCCCATTGTGCTCTGGACAACAGCATCTTCTTGTGAAGTCCTGTGGTGGGCAAGGTTTTGACCCTTGTGTGTTTTAAGTACTGGTTACCCTCCCTTGATAGGAAGCTAGCATTGAGTGTACACATTGCCAGGTTTGTGACGTGGCAGATGTTACAGTTCAGCTGCAGTTTAGTTTCTGACTATGTTACAAGCCAAAGCCAGTAAGTGTCCCATTTGCAAAATCCCTTCCAAAAGCTTGTTACCTCAGTAAGAGCACCAGTGAGCACTTCTGTCTGCTGCCTGGCAGGGATGGAATCTGGAGCTGTAGTGTCCTTGTGTAAGCCTGCTGCCTCACTGCTCTTGCCTTACCAATGACCTCTTCTGCCACCTTAGTAAGGATTGTGCGCCCTAGTAGCTGCATCAGCTATTTTGCTGGGGTCTGAGTTTTGGATTTTACACTTTTAAGTTGGTTTTATCAGAGACAAAAATGTTGGGTTCTTGTGGTCAAAAATGCCACTTCATTTAAGTACCAGAATAAAATGCAGGATGCTTTGTTCTGAGGCAGTGGTGGGGAGGCACCCATCCTTGCCTGCTGGTTTTCTGCCTGCAGTGGCTCCTGTCCATTTGCCTTTTTACTTCCCTCTATTGGGAGTGGACTCTGGTTGTCTCCAGCCCCTGGCGCTCACACTCTCTCCAGTGTGTGCACTGTTTGCCTTTTTCTCTCCTGTCCCTGCTGTACCCTGGGACATCCTGCCTCCCTGATGTTCTATAGATTAGTGGGTCAGTGACCTTGGCCGCTGTGTTGACTGCCTGTAGATCTAGCCTTGGCTGCCTTTGGACAACTCTTGCTTTATTTGCATGTGTGCTGGGCTTTTCTAGAAAAACAACTGATAGAATGTGGTTTACAGTCTGATCCACCTATTCCAACAATGACTATCTCCCAACGGAAAGGTCAGAAATCTGATCCTTGTTTGGTCCATAAGGCTGAATGTCTCAGCTGATTGATTTTGTGTATATGTCAGAATCCCAAAGAAGTAGGCTCTAACGCTAGTGAAGGAGTGGATTTGCCAGAGAATGAGGGCAAGCAGCAAAAGAGCAAAAGCTTCCTTCTTTCATGTCCTTTATATAAGTGTGCCCTAGATTTAAGGTGGATCTTTCCACCTCTAATGTTCAGTCAAGAAAAATCCCTCACAGGACTGATTGGATTTGAGTAAATTCTGGATGTGGTCAACTTGACGGCTGAGAATAGCATAGGATCTCTGGGCTTGGGTTCTTTGTCAACTTATAAGACTCCTGAGACACAGATAAGAGATGGGACCCCCAACCTGGAGGGCTTAGTGTATCCCTGTGTTTTTCTCATCACAGTCAGTTCAGAGGCTGGAGGGATGGCTCAGCTGTTAAGAGCACTGGCTGTTCTTGCAAAAGACCTGGGTTCAATTCCCAGCACCCACACAGTAGCTTGCAACCATCTGTGATTCTAATTATAGGGGATCCAGTGCCTGCTCTCACATACACATACATACACAGAATTTTTTCTTTAATTGAAAAAAAAAAAATAGAGGTCAGATTAGGCCAAAGTTCCCCTTGTATGTTTTGGCATTGTGTGTGTATTTTTGCCCCTGAAGTGTAGTGTCTCAATGGTGGCGGGGTGGGGGTCCTCATTTTAAACCATAGATACTTCTTGTGTTACCTTAAATGTTCACAAAATGCAGGCTTTTCTTATTAGATCCCCATAGCTATGCCAAGTAATAGCCAGAGTCACTTTTAATAAATTTATTTTATTGGGGCTGGAAAGATGGGTCAGCAGTTATGAGTACAGGCTGATCTTTTAAAGGTTCAGTTTCCAGCATCCACATATCAGCTCACAATGGTTTATAACTCTAGTACAGGGAGTTGACCACCCTATCTGACTTCTGCTGGCACTAGGAGCATACATAGTACACAGACATACATTCAGTCAAAACACCCATGCATATAATAAAATAAGAGTAATAGGGCATAGTGGTGCATGCCTTTAATCTTAGCACTGGACAGGCAGAGGCAGGTGGATCTCTTGAGCTTAACACCATCCTAATCTATATAATGAGTTTCAGAACAGCCAGGACTACGTAGTGAGACCCTGTCTCAAAAACAAAAAAGTTTTTTTGTTTTTTTGTTTTTGTTTTTGTTTTTGTTTTTTTTTTTTTTTTTTTTTTTTTTTTTTTTTATACAAGCACTTGAGAAACTGAAGCAGACAGATCTCTGAGTTCCAGGACAGCCAAGGCCACATAATACAATCCTTGTCTAAAAATAACTGGGTTTTGATGGGAGTGCTGAGGATAAAACCCAGGGCCTTTGGCATGCCAGACAAGTGCTCCACCATTGGGTTGCATTACTAACTCTTATTACTTGGAGACGTGGTGAGTCTCAGTATGTGGGTCATGTTGGCCTTAAGCATGGCATTTTCCTGCCTTATCCTGAAATTACAGGCTTTTACCACCATGCTTTCTGGTTACTGTGATTTTTAGTTGTAGTTCCCAGGGATTCTGGACAGCAGATGAGTTGAGTACATGCCTTAGCTCTGTGGTAGCATTGTCTGTCCTCAGTCTTTCAATGGCCTCCATACAAAGTTCCCTGGATCCTGAATGTAGTTTGAAAGACAACAGATTTGTGTGTTAGGTTAGATTGAAGTCACCTCACATAGATTTGATCTGGACTCCTGCTTTGTGAGACTGATGGACGTGACTCTTGACAGGAACTGGCCCCTGGCTATTTGCTCCTGCACCCTGAGCTACCGGAGTTGAATCTGATAAGGTGTTCTCTGTCAGTGGAGAGAACCAGCCTGCCAGGAAGGGCAGCCTTCCCTACATGGATACCCAAGGACAGAGCTGCCCTTGGGAGAGGAGGTTGCTGGCAGAGGCAGGGTAGTGCTTAGTTCATTTCTGTGGCCCCCAGCAGATCTCTACCTAGCACATTCTGAGTTAGACTTTGTTTTAGAATAGAAGAGCATACTTCTGGGATTTTCCCTGGGGAGCTGGCTTGTTTCTGGGTCAGCTCTTCAAGTCTTTGTGGGAGCCATCTTGGAAAGAAGAAATGAGCTCCTTGAATCTTGGTTCTAGTGGGGTGGGGAGACTTGAGTGATGTTGTTTTTATTCTCTTCAAATCCTGTATTCTCCTTGCAGAAAGAACCCAGCCAGCCAGCGGAGTGCAAGCAGCAGTGAGCAGCAGCAACCCTGAGGCCTTGTGGACAGCTGTGGAGACCCCAGGCCGCAGGCAGGGGCCTCAGTCCCTGCCAAAGCAGAATTTTGTTGACAGTGCTGTGACATCTAACCATTTCCAAGTGCATGGTTCCTCTCCCCTTTCCCTTCTTACTTTGCTTAACTTGTACAGTGGAGACTGGGCTTCGGTTCAGAGTAGATTTAGTTGTAGCACCTGCGGCCTTGGTGCCTGAAGACCATGTAGGGTGGGCTGGGCTGGGGTTGTGCCTGGGATTGGCAGGGCCTGGTGATTCTGTGTGAGTGCTCCTCCCCTACTGAAGAGGCCTCATGGTTTCCAGCCACTGAACTTCATGGGAAACTGCTCCCAGTTGCTGTACCCTAGTCATCTCCCAAGCACTGTAGAGAAGGCTACGCTCGCCTTAGAGAGGTTTTTTTTTTGTTTTGTTTTTTTTCCCCTTTTTTTTTCTTTTCTTTTTTTTTTTTTTTTTTTAGTTTGGTTTCAGGGCTGGGTGGGTTGTGGCACACACCTGAGGCCAGAGCTGTCTGGTTCACCCTTGTACTTATTTATTCACTTGTGCTTAGGGGGTTTGAACTTTACTGTCGTCCTCCTCACTTCTGAGACCATGTTGCTGACTTGATCAGGAGGATGTGACATCAAGTGGAGTGAGGCCCATGGATGAAGCCCTGATGCTTCCTGCCACTAGCTGTTCAGTGCCATGTTGTCACCTCTGGAGGGTGCCAGGCTGTAGCCAGGGGGCCAGAGTTACTCCCTCACTAGGGATTGCTGGCCTGTAGGCCACAGCTTCAGCTTGCACTTGCACACCCAGACCACACCTTGGTTTGGTGACCAGTTGGTGGTTGATGTGTGTGTGAAATTTCTGAGTGTGTGATTGTGGTCTTTGGCAGCCAGGACAGCCGTGTCCACAGTGACCAGCCATGTAGAGCGTGCTCAGCCTTACCTGATAACACATTTGTAACTGAATACAGTGTTTTCAATTTGTACAGAATAGTTAGAATATTCTATTAAAGTTGTGAAACACAAAGTGAGCGCTGTTTTCCTGACAACCCACCTGTCTCTGATTGCCCACAACTGGCCATACCTTGATGGACTGAACTGAGTGGCTGGATCAAGGTCTGACTGGCTGCAGACTTCACACTAGGCTGATAAGGCTGTGAAAGCTTATTCTTACCAGGGAGCTAGCTGTTCAGTTGTGGAGCCAGCTGGGGTGCTGGGCATATTTTACTGCTATGGGAAGTCCTGAGGAGTGACCAGGGATGGGGAGGTCTTGAGAGATAGCTCTACAGAGCACTGGCTTCTCTTCCAGAGGAGCAGAGAGTTTAATTCACAGAACTCACATGGTGGTGATCAACCATCTGTAACTTCAATTCCAGGGAACCCGGTGCCCTTTGCTAGCCTTTGGGCACTGTATGTATGTAGTGCACAGGTCTGTGTGCCCACACATTTATTCAACAAGATGGAATTTTTTTCCTTTTTGAGATCGGGTTTCTTTTGTAGCCCTGGCTGACCTGGAACTTACTTTGTAGACCAGGCCAACCTACGAACTCAGGTCCACCTGCCTCTATCTTCCCAGTGCTAGGATTAATGGCATATGCCACAGATATTGTCTGGCTAAGATAAAACTTAAGAAAACACAAGGCTGTGCCTTGTGGAGCAGGATCCAGGAGAGGTACATACATCACAGGATTGTGTGATGCCTTTTTTTTTTTTGTTGGGGAGGGATGGGATGACGACGATGATGATGATGTAGACCTGCCTTGCCTCTAACCTGCAACACCTATCCAGCCTTAGCCCCCCAGGTGCTAGAAGTTCAGTTAGGTGATCTTTTCTGACTGAGCTAAATGGGGAAGAGCTTATCCCTAGAATAACTGAGCCTACCTTACATGCTCAGTTACAGAAGTGACTTACTGCTGGTTATGGTGGCACATGCTTTTAATCCCAACACTCAGGAAACAGAGGCCAACTTGGTCTATAGAGGGAGTTCAGGACAGCCAGGACTATACCCAGAAACTCTGTCTTTAAAAAAAGAAAGCTGTTTACTCTCCCTACAAGTACAGTGTCCCTGGCCTGCCTGCATGACTGCCTGTCCTTTGCCACTTCAAAGCCACAGAAAAAAGCAGTAGGATAAACGGGCTTGGAGGTGGGCATACATCAGGTACTTTGACAATGCTGCACCCTCATCCTATGCCATTCCTCTAGGGAATCCTCATCTATGATGATAGCCCTGCATGCTGATGGGAGTCGCTGAGCAAAGGCCACTTACTGAATCTCCACCTGAGCCACTTAAGTTCACTTATAAATGTGCATCCTACAAGTCATTAAAAGATAAGATATCAGCACAAAATGATATGCTTGGGTAATTTCCTGATGTGTTAACCTGGCAATTCAGCTGGTGTCGCAGCTGCATATAAGGGTTGTTTTCTAAGCTGGCTTTGCCTCTGCCTCCTAATTGCCACCCATGGGCAATAGGCCTCAATGAAAGAGAGCTGGCAAGGGGCCATCAGCAGTGTATGCAGCACTGCGCCAGGGTTTCTGTATCCCTATGAGTGAGTGAGGTGAGTGCCCTTGGCAGATCCAGCAGGTCAAAAGGGCAGAGGAGGCCTAGTGTTGTGGCCCTTCTCACGTGAGCCATGACAGTGCCATCCTTGGTGTGTGAGGGCAGCTGGGGTGGGGCAGACTGGTAACGGGTTTCTTTTACTCTGGGTTTGGGTAATGGAACTGGGCTGTGATCAGAGGTTTCAAGCTGTTGCCTGCCACAGAATGAGGAAGGTGGCTCCTCAGCATGGAGCCCAAATTCCTGACTGGCCGCTGCTAGGTGCTCAGGAAGCCCAAGTTCTTGTCATCGCTGACCCATCCCTTAGATCTGGAACAGCAGGCCCAAGGTTGTCACTGAAGTATTTCAAATGACGCATCCAAGCTCTGGCCAAGGGCTATGCCTTTTAGCTTCCTTCTGCACAGCCTCTATTTAGGCAGCTGGGGTCAGGGGCCAGGCCATCACCCCGACAGCTCTTCTGCCAGATCAGTGACTGCATCTGTGTGTTGGAGCCTTGGCTGAGGAAGGATGTGATGACATTCAGCCACAGATGGCCATTGAGATCCCAAGCTATGGGATCTTGTTACCTAGCTCTATTCCCTCATGTACTGAAATGTCTAGCCCCAGCCCTTCCCTGGTTGGAGCTGGATAGTGCTACCTGCCAGGGTTTATACGTAACTCTGGTGGTGAGGATTAGATGGGAATGCTATGGGGGAGTGGCCAACCCAGTTGGGTCCACCTGCTACCACTGTTCCCAGATTGTTTTTCTATTGAGTCTTGGCTCAGGGCTGAGCTCCCAGTGGGTGCCACCTCCAACTCCAGCCTGCTGAGATCTTGGCATGCAGGGGGGCCAGGCTATAAGAACAGTCTCCAGCAGTTCTCTAGGCTTCCTGCTAGGTACCTACCTACCTACCTACCTACCTACCTACCTACCTACCTACACATTGTAAATGAGGATCTTGCTCCAGGCCTGCTCAAAGCCAGTGTGACTTTTCAGGCCTTCCTCTACAGACAACCTATATGTTTTTTTCACCCCAGACTGGCCTTGTTCCCACCCACCAGCTGGTAGAAGTCTGGCAACCTGCTTTCCTGTGAACGTGGAATCATTTTTCAAACATGGACCAGGAAATACACAGGCCACTAACCTAGAGGCAGTTCTTGGTCACCAAGAGCTGAAGAATGAGGAACACCTATCTAGTCCAAATCACCATGTACCTGGGTGGAGCTTCTGTGCCAGCCTGGTCACGTTCTTCATCTCACTGATGGAAACCAGATGACAACCCAATGTGTGGTGCATGGGGCAGATTACACTCTCCCTATATGGTGCCTCAAGAACTTCAGTGTTGTCTAACGCATTTCCCAGTGTATCTAACACTGGCCCTGCCCCTACCAGCCTCCTCCAGCACTGGAGGACAGACGCTGCTGCCTTCAGCAGGGTGCCATCAGGAAGCCTGAGGATGCCTTAGAGTCTCAACCTACTCAAGATCTAACTGGACTGGCACCCCCAAGCCCAATGTTTATCTGGTGGCTCCTGTGGCTATTTCATGCTAAGACTTGAACAAGCCCATTTCACTGGCCAGCTATTCCCAGCTTTGCTGTGCTGTGGAGGAGGGAGGGATCTAGTACCTGGGCATTACCTCTGAGGGTGAAACTAGGGATAATGAGTTTAAGCTCACTAGCCAGGTCCGTTCTGTGTAGGATGGCATACAGAACAAGTGATCTCATGCTGGCCACCAGGTATGTAGGGGTGGCAAGAGGGTCTTTGTATATATAATCAGGTAAGGGGGTGACCCTGAGTCAGGAGGTGGGCTTTCAACCTGCCTTTGCTGAAGCCCAGTGTCCTGCTGTGCTGACTACCCCTTCAGTTTCATCCCCAGGCACATCTCAGGACAAAGACAATCTTGAGTTGGATGCCTGGGACATCAGACACCTCCAAAACAACAGCCCTAGAAAACATTGCTGGCTGATTTATGTGTGTATGAGACTGCCCTTAGACCAGCTGGTCACATGATTCCCTAGGGTGAGAGTTTAAAACACACCATAGTTCCACAAATGCCTTTGCTCTTTGCAGATTTCAGAGAGCCTTGCCTTCTGCTTCCAGCTCTAAGGACCCTCAGTGGCCTTAGCTTGTGACCCTTAACTTCACCTGGATTCTTTCTCTCCATGTGTCTTAGAAGACACTAAGGATGGCATTTCCAGCCACCTGGGAAACATCTCTAGGCAATAAGGTCATGTTCTCATGTCTTCGGGGCCCACCACTCAGCCAGGGAACACCCCATAAATATAAAGAGGGATGAGATGGAAGTGCCCACAGAGACCTCAGTTTGGGAACATTTGAACAGTTAAAGAGAGGTGGTGTCTGCTGGGATAGGGATGCCTCTCAGATCCCTTTCCATTCTGTCTCCATGAGTTCATAGTTGCTCCTTCAGCCCTTCACCCAGCCCCAGGGAGGGCAGGACTCTTCAGGCTCTGCCTCCCTCTTCTGTCAGGCATGTGGGTCCCCTCAGCCTCCCAGGTCTGGCCAGCATGGACAGTTTACCAGCCCTGCAGGTGCCATATGCACCTGTGAACAAGCCCTGTGAACTCTGAGAACAGCAGGTCTATGTTCTATCCTGCTGGTGTGGCTCAGCACGTCAAGGAGCTGAGTCTCATTGCACCTGGTCCATACTTTTTGCTAAGGAATGCCTCAGGTCAGCTTTGGACTGTCTTCAGAATCATCTTCTGAGTGCCCTGGCTGGTTCTGGCAAACATTTTCAAGTGCTGCATTACAGTGCTGATGACCTCTGAACCCAGTCTTGAGAACTTAGAGCAAGGGTACTTCAAGCTGGGTGGTGGTGGCGCAGGCCTTTAATACCAACACTCTGAAGATAGGCAGGCAGATCTCTATGAGTTTGAGGCCAGCCTGATCTACAGAGTGAGTTCCAGGACAGTTGAGGCTACCCAGAGAAACCCTGTCTTGAAAAACGACAACCAAAACCAAAACCAAACAAAAACCTCTAGGTGGCAGCAGTGGTCTGGGCTGCCAGTACCTGCAGCTTCACATTCCAGCACATGGGACCCAGGGACAGAGAAGACAGCTCTGGGAGGCTGAGGCCAAGATGACAACAAAGACCTGAAAACAGATGGGGCAGGTAGATCAACCTCCTCCTCAGACCTCTTGCTTTGCCTAGACTGTAGCTGGGGATCCAAGGCTGACCTAACTCATAGGTCCTAGACCAAGGACTATGTGAAACCCATAGGTGGCATCAGATGCTGACTCCTGCTGTGCCCCCAGGTCCTTCATTTGATGAGAGGCAAACCTCAGACACCCTAGCAACCCTCAAGGAGACAAGGGGGGAATCTTGAAGGTAGGAAAGAGCCATTCACAAGCCTGCATGAGTCCACAGCCCACAGGAAGAAGGTGGCGTTCAGTCCCTGACAACCTGACAGACTCCATGACACAGTTTCCTCAGAGGCTGGGTGCATCACCAATATGGTTGGGCAAGTGCTCATCAGGCTGGCCTTATCACTGTGAGGAGGTGATCTCATTGGGAGAGTTTCATAGATGTGCTTTGTTCCTCCAGGCTGAGCCAGAACCTCACACAGCACAGCTCCAGTGCCAAGGGACCAGGTAGCTGGATAGGACAGCAAGTGTTACTGGGCCCGAAGTTTGGGGGCACATAATCCACCTGGGTGGGCAGATCCTTAGGCTCAGGTTGTATCAATCCGGATACGGCCCCAATAAATATTAGTAAACTTGGCCAGGAGTGATGCTAGTGACACTTAGCCCCCTACACCCTCCCAGGTCTGAGAAGCCCTAACAGCCCCTCCCCCACACCGAGTTCAGGAGTTGTTCCTGATTCCAGGTGCTGGGTGCAATAGAGCCAGGCTTTTTTTTTTTAAAAAAAAAAGATTTTTTTTTTTTTTTTACATACCAACCACAGTTTTTTCTCCCTCTCCTCTTCCCATTCCAACCCCCCAGCTTCCTTCTACTCCACCCCACCATCCACTCTTCAAAAAGGATAAGGCCTCCCATGGAGGGTCAACC
The DNA here is from genome assembly GCA_004025045.1 of Sigmodon hispidus. Lineage (NCBI taxonomy): Eukaryota > Metazoa > Chordata > Mammalia > Rodentia > Cricetidae > Sigmodon > Sigmodon hispidus. The sequence continues at coordinate 68,733 of PVIH01008779.1, forward strand.
AAGTCTGAGATATCAGGTTAAGGCAGAATCAAATCGTCATCGTGGCCCCCCACGCCCCCAAAATATCTAGGCTGAGCAAGGTATCTTTCTATAGGAAATGTGTTCCAAAATGCCAATTCATGCACTAGGTATAAATCCTAGTCCCACTGCCAGAGGCTCTACCAGCTGCTCAAGCCACACAACTGTTGCCCACATTCAGAGGACCTAGTTCAGTCCCATGCAGGTTCCCCAGCTGTCAGTCCAGAGTCAGCGAGCTCCCAATAGCTCGTGTCAGCTGACTCTGTGGGTTTCCCCATCATGATCTTGACCCCTTTGGTCATATAATGTCTCCTCCCTCTCTTCAACTGGACTCCAGGACCTCGGCTTACCTATGGATCTCTGCATCAGCTTCCATCAGTTGCTGGATGGAGGTTTTTTTTTTTTTTTTTTAAAAAAAAACTTACTTGTTTATTGGTTGATTTGTGTGTGTGTGTGTGTGTGTGTGTGTGTGTACATACATGTGACAATCACAAGACAACTGTAAAAATCCATTTTCTCCTTTTACCATGCAGGGCCTGGGAATCTGCAGGCTGCTGTCAGGTTCAGTGGCTAGCACTTGAACTTTTTAAGCCATTTCACCAGCACCCCCCCCCTTTTAAAAATATTTTTTTCTAGGCATGGTGACACTCACCTTAAATCTCAGCACCTGGAGGCAGAGGCAGGCAGATCTCTATGAGTTTAAGGCTCGCCTAGCCATATAGCCAGTTCCATGTCAGCCAGGATTACACAATGGGGACCCTATTTCTTTTTTCTTTCTTTTTTTTTTTTTTTTTTTAATCTAGCCAGGCATACCACCCGTGCCTTGAGGCTGATATCTCTCTTTTTTATTATTATTATTGTTATTATTATTATTATTATTATTATTATTATTTTGAACTGGTTGTCAGATCTTTGGAATTACAGACAGTTGTTAGCTGCCATGTGGATGCTGGGAATCGAACTCAGGTCCTCTGGAAGAACAGTCAGTGCTCTTAACCTCTGAGCCATCTCTCCAGCCCCTGGGGACCCTATTTCAAAAATAAACAGGGGCTGTAGGGATGACTCAGTGGTTAAGAGTACTGGCTGTTCTTCTAGAGGACCCAGGTTCTATTCCCAGCACTCACATGGTGGATCACAACTGTCTGTAACTCCAAAGCCAGGGGATCTAACATCCTCTTCTGGCCTTTTTGGGTATTGCATGCATGTGACACACAAACATACATGTAGGCTAAGTACTCGTACACAGAAAATAAAAATAAAGGAAAAAAGATTGAATTTTATTTATGTGTACGTATATTTATGGAGGCCAGAAGAAGCCATCTGATCCCAGGCATTAGAAGCCGTTGTAAGCAGCCTGCTGCCGGTACTGGGAACTCCATGGTTCTCTGAAGAGTAGCTGCTGCCCTTCCTTCCCTTCAGCCCTTACACTTTTGTGGCATGAACCCTCTGGACTGCTATGTGACACTCATTGAGTCATTTCACCTTTCCGAGCACTGTACCCCCTCCCACACACACACCTTGTGTAATCATAACGGGAGGGCAAGGATAGCAGCTTGAGCGTGGTGCAGGACCACACTGGGCTCTCCGTGGGTGTCATCTGACCTAGCACTCAGTGGACTTCGCCCTAGGGTTGCTCTTGGCTGTCAGGAGCCTGAGTGACGATCGTGTGGACTCAATCCGAAGCACTGTCTGAGGACAGGAGTGCTGGTGTCCACCTGTAGTCCTTGCACGTGTCAAGGGGAGGAAGGGTGGAGGCTCAGGTGAAGGTTCTGCCTCCTGAGTTCCAGGCCAACCTGGGCTACATGAGACCCTGTTTTTAAAAAGTGTGGCAGGGCCTGAGGTATAATATCTCAATAGAAGGTAGCGCTCTTGAATGGTGCAAGAGGCCCAGGGTTTGATGCTCAGCACCACCTAATCAATTAACTAATTAAATTAATTTTGAAGGTTCCTATTTTGATTCTTTTTTTAATATTTATTTATTTTTTATGTGAACTGGTGTTTTGCCTGCACGTATAACTGTGTGAGGGTATCAGATCTTGGAATTACAGACAGTTGTTAGCTGCCATGTGGATGCTGGGAATCAAACTCAGGTCCTCCGGAAGAACAGTAGTGCTCTTAACTGCTGAGCCATCTCTCCAGCCCCCCTATTTTGATTCTATGTGGTATGAATGCTTGCATATCCATCTGTGCACCACATTTATGCAATACCTGAGAAAGCCAGAAGAGGGTGCTAGATCCCATAGAACGGGAGTTGCAGATGGTTGGGAGCTGCCATGGAAATATTGGGAACCAGGCCTGGCTCTTCCGAAAAAGCAGGCTGTACACTTAACCCCGGCCCATCTCTCCAGCTCTTAATTTTAAAAAACATTTCAAAAGAATTTATATGACATGCTCAACATGTCTAGTGACCTGAACTGGGTCTCCAGAACCCACGGTGGAAAAACAAGACAAACTCCTAAAATGTGCCCTTTTATCTCTATATGTTCTGTGGTGTGAGCACACCCGTGCACACACATAAGCAAATATAAATGAAGAGAAAACTAGAAGAGGGCACTGGGGACTGTAACTCAGTCTGTAGAGTACTTGCCCAGCATGATTAAAGGCCCAGGTTTGATCTGCACTGCATAAAACCAGGAATGGCCTTGAACATCTGTAATATCAGCACTTGCCAAGTGGGGGCAGAAGGATCAAAGGTTTAGGTTTGTCCTCTGCTACACAGTAAGTTCAAAGCCAGCCTGGATTGCTTGAGACCTTATCTGAACAAAGTAACAAACAAGAAGGTCTGGGGTCCCAGAGCCTCTCACTGGGCTCCGGAGTCCGAGCTTGCTTCCTCCTGATTTCTACCCCAACAGCCTGAGAAAAGAAACAGGGAGCCCAGTTCCCTTACTCAGGGGACTCAGATGGCCTCTGGGGGTTGGGGACAGAATCTTTCTGGCAGTGTGACCCTGACAAATACTGCTCTTTCTGAGTAGGTATGTGAGGCAGGTGTGTTCTAGGATGTCACTAAGAAAGTCTGTACCTACCCTGAGAGCATAGTCCAAGGTACCAACTAGGTTCTTGTTGACTTGGCCGTTAGACCACAGTATGTCAACAGCTGTCAATGACCAGCCAAGAGCTCTCTGTTGACAGAGGGTCTAACACTGTTGGTTGGTCGGCTCTAATCATCTGTATACCAGTTCACCAGAACTGCCACACTCCACACCCTATTTTGACCTTGTGGGGGGGGGCTGGACTGTTTGGACAGGGAGCCCTCAAGAGAATGACAGACACGGCATGTTCTGTGTCCTGTGCAAAGCCTCCCAGTTCCCTTCCCCCAATTTTCCCCCACTGCAAGGACCTGTCATTCCTAACTCCCAGAGAGCAGCAGGGCCTCTGGGTAAAGAGAGGAGCTGGGTGCTATTACAGCCTCATTCATCGGCTCCTACTTCAGTCTTTAGGTACTCACATTTCTCCTCTGCCTTTGGGGTCGTCCAGGTCTTCTCTGTTTCTTACACTTGTTTCTTCTGTGACACAGGTTAGAATATTTTATTTGGATCTCTGGGATGGTGGTGGAACCTGGGTACACAGTGCCACTTGGATAGCAAAAGGCCCTCCGTAATCTTCGGGGACCCTTCCAAGATCCTGCCCCCATTCTCACACTCCCACCCCCCAGCAGTGCTTCTGTGAGAAGTAGGGCTCTATCCCGCCTTCCACCCCCACCCCGCCCCAGCACTCAGTCATACATGCACAAGGTGTCTGAGCAACACCAAATGTCTGCGAAGCCTGGAACAACAGCTCCACTGAGCAGCATGGAGCTCGGAGAACAAAGCATGATGGGAATGGGGCTTCAGGGCAGCTTCAGTAATTCCTTGTTCTAAATTCCACTTTCTAGAATGGCCGATTTCTTGGTATAGAATTCACCTACTGGAAGCACACATAGGGGCAGCAGAGGCCAAGGTGTGGTTTAAACAGTCTGGAGAAGGGACACCAGGGAAGCCGAGACCCTCTGGGAGTTCTTTCAGCCTGACATTGGCTAGTCAACTGGGATGCCTTTAGCGGGATGCCTCCAACATGGACCGGGGTACCTTCAACATGGACCGGGGTGTCTTCAACATGGACTGGGGTGTCTTCAACATGGACTGGGGTACCTTCTCCAGGATCCCAAGAGCACAGTCCCATCACCTTCTGGATTGCTGCCGGCCTGCCTAACGATCTGTATTGTTGCCCTTTTCTTCACAGATATCCTGCCCCTTCTGCTCTTCCACGCAGCCCGAAGCACCCTGGGCAGCACTTGTAAAGCTCATTTTTTTCCTGAGGGACCCTAAAAGGCAGGGTTCTGTCTGCACTATGAAAGGGGCTTGTGAAATACATAGTGAGAGTTAGTGGGTGGGTCCAGGATTTCTTTATTTTAAAAGATCTTTTTTAACATTACTTTGATCTCTGTGTGTGTATACATTCCTGCACAAAAATCAGGGGACAGTTTGAGAGACTCGGGTTCAGGTTCTCTTCTACCTTGTTAACACCAGGGATTAAACGCAAACCACCAAGGTCGTGAGCAAGTGTCTCTACCCACTGAGCAATCTTGCCAGTCCTCTCGTTTTTTGTTATTTATATTTTAGCTTTTCGAGACACGGCTTCTCAGATTAACTCTGACTGTCCTGGAAAACTCACTCTGTGGATCAGGCTGACCTTGAACTCACAGAGATCCCCCCTGCCTCTGTCTCCCTTGGTGCTGGGATTAAAGCTATGTGCCACCACTACCTGATTTATATTTTTAAAATTTTAAATGTAGTTCACTTGATGTGTTTGTGTACATTGCCTGCATGTATGCATGTGCACAACATGGGTGCCTGGTGCCCGAGGAAGTCCAAAGAGGACATCCCACGAGGTTATGGATGTAAGCAACACTGTCTATGTTGGGAACCAAACTGGGTCCTCTGAAAAATGCAACAAATATTCTTAACCCCTGAGCTCATTTGGTCAGTCCCAAGTTTCTTTATATTTTTAAGATTTATGCTCCTTTTTATGTATATGTGTCTGTGTGTTGGGTGTGTGAGTGCGAGCGCACAGGACAGAACCACACATTCCCTGGAGCTGGATAGATGGCGGTGAGCCACGTAACTAGAAGAAGAAACCAAAGTTAGGTCCTCTGAAGGAACAGCAAGCACTCTTAACTGCGGAACCATCTCTGCAGGCCTTTCATGTCATTTCTTTGCTATGTGGCTCTAGGTGGTCTTGAGATAAAACTCAGACTGACTTAGACTGGCTGCTCTTCCTTCATTGTGGGATATACCTACTTCAGAATCATAACAAGCCACGAAACTGGAGTTTCAGGCTGATCGTCAGTCTTACTTGTTTAAATAGAGGGACCTATGTTTTCCCTGGGAGCCAGCCGGCCTAGACCCAGAGTGTCTAGTTCTGCAACAGCTAAGGGTGTTTTCTCACAGCACCCCTGCCCCCCATCCCAGGGGTCCCTCCCCCATCTACGGGAACTTTGGAAGAGCAGCGTCTGTCCTTCCCTTATGCTATTAAACCTTTAAAGGCAGAGGGTAAATAAAACCGTGCACTGAAAGGCGATGACTCAGCCGCCCTAGCCCCTGGCCCCTAGGTCAGTCTTCACATTCCCCAGCCACCCTCCCCCCTCCTGCAAGTGGAGGTTGTAGGGTCTTAGCTCGAGGTATACGTCCCCCAGATTGGGACACACAAGTGCCCCAGGAAGGAGGTAGGCCTCTCTGTTCACATGGTTGAGCATTGAGGGGTGCTCTTCCCCCCTCTTTTCCTTCTGTACTGCCTAACCTAATAAAGGTCACTGTCCCATTTTACAGAAACTCAGAGAATTCCTTCTAGGTACAATTCCGGGGAGCAATATGGGTAATAAAGCCCACTGGGGCAGGACCAGTTCCCAAGACGGTCTAGTGCGTGGCCTTTGGATGCGCCCCAAACTGGAAGGAGACAGCTGGGAAAGAACCCATGGGTCCGTGACCCTCGTGAACCAGAAACCCTGGATCTGTCAGTGAGTGGGATTCTGGGCACTGTGGTCTCGTCTAGGGGACGGACGGGGCGCTCTCTGGGTCTTCCCTGCCGGTTAATCATTGCGAGCGGAGCCGAGGCCGCTGCCGCGCTTTCTGAAGCAGGCGGGGCCGGTTCCCGGGCGGGGAGGGGACTGCGAGTCACTCCATCAGGCAGCTGGGACACTGGGCTGGAGGGAAGGCTCGGGGGCGCCCGTCAAAGAGGCGCCGAGCTGCACCCCCCGCCCCCTCCAGCCTCCGATAAGCTCCAGCTCCAGGCAGTGGGTAAGGGGCAGCCTAGGGCGGGGGGTGGGGGGTCAGACCCCGGGGTTTGACTGGGCAGGACAGTGCCCGGCGGGGCGTGTCTAAGACGTCAGACGAGGAGCCCTTATAAGGCCCATGCCGAGGCGCCAACTTTACCATTGCGCCTTTGGTACATCCATTCGCCATGGCTTCTTGGAAAGACATGATTCCCCCGGCTGAGATCATCTGCGAAGGGGAGCTGGAGAAGCGGAGCGACAACCTGTTCCAGTTATGGAGGAAGAAGCGCGGTGTGCTCACCGAGGACCGCCTGAGCCTCTTCTCGGTGTCCCGAAACCGCTTCAAGGAGATTCGCTTCCATTCCATCCTCAAGGTGGATTGCGTGGAGCACACCCGCAAGTACGTGTACTTCACCGTGGTCACCACCTCCTTCAAGGAGATCGACTTCCGCTGCACCGTCGAGAGCTGCTGGAACGCGTTTCTCTCCCTGGCGCTGATCCACTACAAGAACCGTCGGGCTGTGGAAGGCTTCCGCCGCCACCGTCTCCAGCCGCTGCCGCAGCTGCTGCCGCAGTCGATGCTGCAGCCGCATCCGCATCCGCATCCGCAGCCGCAGCCGCAGCCCCAGCCCGCTACGTCTGAAGCGCAGGAGGAATCCCGTGACGAGGGCGCTGTGGGTCCGTGGTAAGTGCTGCACCCGTCCACGCGGTCCGAATAAGGGGTTTGGGGGTGTGTGGGTGCGGATCATGCCACTCAGTGGGATCACGGTGCAGCGCGGCGCGGCGCGGGGCGGGGTGGGGTGTACGGGGATCCTAGCTCCTTGAACGCAAGGCCGGGGTCTCTCTCCCCTCTTGGAGGGTTTTGGGGTGCACCCGAATCTGCTCTAGGATCGCCCCTAACTCAATCTTCTTCCCACAGAGACGCACGGGACCAGTCAAGCCGGGAACCAGCCCACGTGGCCGCGTCAAACAGGATCCCAGGAGCCCAGAAGATGCCCGGGGTGACGCCGCTGCAGCCCTTCCCGAAGATTTTCCCGAGCTTGCTGAGCCTCGCCCCGCTACGCGGGAGCGATAACTTACTTACTGGACTGTATTAAGCTTGATGGTCATCCACTGTCAACCCACCGTTCAGTCTTAATATTTTTTATACCTTATTTTTTCATTCCAAATAAACAATGCCATTTCTTTTTTAACTTGTGTGGTCCATGTAGTTTCTGCTGAGGTGTGTGTGGAAGGGCATGCGGCGTGGTGGTGGTGGGGTATGTGTGTGGGGGGTGATAGGGGTGGTGGTGACTGGGTCTCCCATCCAGAGTCATTCCCTCTCCACATCCCAGTAACCATCCAGACTGCCTTTGAATGAACTGTCACCTGCCAGTGGGGTTCACAGCTTCTCCAGGTCAGGAAGTACTCTGGGTATAACTTGGCTACCTTTTGTTCCTGGGTGTGGCTCGGGGAGAAAAGCCTGGTGGCCATACTTGCTCAGATTTCACTCACTGGTAGGCACCTCCTGGACACCTGAGCAGTTGCTCTGTTCACTTAGGGTGGCTGTCTTTATTGTCCCCTCGCACTCACAGACGGACGGTCTGACCAGCAGCTGATCCCCCATCACTGGGCCACAATGCCTTGAGAGTCCGGCTACCAGCCCTCCCGTTCGGTGTCTACCATCCCGGCTAGCACAGTACATACATCTTTTGTCATAAATGGAAGGACAGGCCTGGCTGTTCCGGTGATGGAGCATTGGGGGGCCAAGAGCTGTGGCATTGGTGTGGAGCCTGGGAGCTGGTCCGATCGATACCCCACTTACTGAGTCATCTACCAGCTGTCAACGCGGACCCCTCATCTGGCTGTGATCTCTATAAAGGGCTCAAAGTCTGTTAGGTAGCCAGATAGCCAGGTGGAAGAGCCCGAGACAGAGGTGTATCCCCCTTCAAGGGTTTTACTGAAAGACAAGCCCAAAAGGGCAGAGCGACAGACGGAGTCCCCGCCTAAGTGGGCGCCATCCTCGTTCCTGGGCCTCTCTGGCTATAGGAGTGCAGTGGAGATGGAGGTACCACATGCTTCCCGTCTAGGCCTTAGAAGTCAGGACTGGGAGGGAGCCCCCTCCCCTTTCTCCTTAGAAAATTTTAGGTGCTAAAGTTGTTTTTCCTTCCAAGGAATTTTCTTTTAAAGCGAGTGAGTTTCGGGGAGGGACTTTTCTAAGAGCAGAAGTAATCCGCAGGGTCCCAGGACCCTTCTGTCTTATTCAAAGGCCTCCTCCCTCAGATCCTCACAAATTCAAACAACCAGGCTCAGGAGACCACGTGTCCCTGGTAGGATTTAAGTGGACAATATGTCCTGAGTGTCCTAAGATGGTAGGTGAAGTGTGGGCAGACTGGAATTCTGAGGTTTAAGGATCTAAAGTTTGTTTGTTTGCAGGGAGTGGGGGGGTGGGGGAATGAGGGTTTTTTTTGTTTTGTTTTGTTTTTGTATGTTTCAAGACAGGGTTTTCCCTGTGTATCCCTGGCTGTGCTGAAATTCACTTTGTAGAACAGCCTGGCCTCGAACTCTGCCTGCTGAGATTAAAGGCTTGCATCACCGTGCCTGGGTAAGGTTTTTTGTTGTGCCCCCCCCACCCCCACACATGTGCCTGGAGCCCACGGAAGTCAGAAAAGAGAACCACATCCCTTGGAATTGGAGTAATAGATGGTTGTCAGCCTGCATGTGGATGCTATAAATCCAGCTTGCTCTTCTGCCAGGGCAAGTGCTCCTAAATGATGAGCCATCTCTTCAGTCCAGATTCAAAGTTTTAACAGCGTCTTTCAAAGGCGTCCACAGGAGTTGGCTTCTTGATCTCAAGAGGATTTAGTTCTTGTCACCAATGAAGTGTGTGGGGAGATCGGACAGGCCAGTGCCCTTGGTGCAGCTCTAAAGCTGGGGAGGCTAGGGGGTTATGTGTTTGACTCCAGCTGTTTCTTCCCAAGCCTAGCTCCCCTCCCCCTCCTTTTAAAGACAGGTCTCAAGCTTAAAACCAGCTACTAGGTATACAGACCCGATGACCTTGAACTCAGAGATTTGTCTGCCTCTGTGTCCTGAATTCTAGATTAAGTATACATCATCACAACTGGCTCCTGTGTTTTAAACCAACCTGCTTCAGATCCCAGGAGGGTGACACTGTGAGCCAGAGGAGGGGAGTACCCTGTGTCTGAGCTATGCTAGAGCTGTCTGGACTGTTTCTGGAGGATTCCTCAGAGGCTGGATTAATGACCTGAACTGACTCAGGCAAGTTTGTGCTCCCTAGAGCCTTGGGCCCAGCTGTAGTTCCTCTTCCAGAAAGTACTCTGGCTTGGCTCCATTCTTGACCCCCAGGCTTTCTACTCACAGATCTAGGCAAAGCCCAAAGAACTCAGGAGGAAGAGGTTCAGAAGTTTATTGCCTGACTGGGTCAGGTCACTGGGCTCTGTGGTCACCGGACTTTGTCTCTCTTCTGGGACAACGGTTTCCACCAGAGCACAAATAGAACAAGTAAATTCACCATGAGCTGCACATGGCCAAAGATGGAGACTCCGTAGCTGCGGTACAGCAGGCCACCCAGGGTGGGTCCCAGAGTGCGGGTCAGCGGATGCACAGATGCCGAGAGGCCCAGCATAGTCCCTGGGAGAAAAGGGGGAATAGCCGTCAGGCCCTGGGGTAGGCTGCTGACCTTCTTGCCATAGCCTAGCTTTCTGCTCGTTGTTCATGGATAGCTTGAAACCTTTTTCAGAGTACCTACCTGTTCACCTCCTCTCAGTCATGTCTCACCTCCAGCACTCCCCCACCCCAATTCAGCACAGCACCCTCTATCCACAGTTACTTTTCCCTGTACAGAAGGAATTGAGCCTTTTTCCTGCTCTAGAAATTTCCCCGGCAAGGGAGGAGTCTGGGAAAAAGGGGTCACAGGTCAGGAATAGGTCACACCCTCCCAGACCTGTCAGTGTAGACGTGATCTACATAAGCTGGGCTCCATCCAGGACATTGGGGTGCTGGCTGGCTTTTAGACTCTCTCCTAATGGTAACTGAGATGGCCAGTGTGAATTTGGCTAGGGAGGGTCTGGTCACCTGAGGCACTGCAGCAATTCAGGTTGAGCATAGTGTCCCTAGCACCTCTCAAATGGTACTTCCTCTTCTTGTCCCTCCACCATCCTCCTATAGATCCGGGGATCTCAGGGGTCAGGACCAGTGCTGCAGGGGCTACCAGTGTCCTGAGTGTATGAGCTCACATCTCCATGTCTCTGGCTAGCTGCCTTAGTGAGACATGTCTGCACAGGGCCTTGTTAATTGATTGTAAGTGGAGGGCAGTCCTCACTCACACAGAACCCATTCTACCTGCAGTCCTCGGGTGGGAGTCACACTCTGCCCCATTCTGCTCCAAGGTGACCTTCTGAGACTAGGCTTTCTTAAGTGGGCCAAGACAAGGGCCTGCAAGGCCCCACCCACACTCCGGGGCCTGCTGTGGGGAAACTAGGTGCAGTCTCTCTCACTGCTACATGCCTGCAGACGCTGACACCGGAGCAATTATCACCCCCTCTGCAGGCTGCTGGTCCCAGACAAACCAGACTCTGCTCTTTCTGAGTTGAGGGGTGGTACCACAGGCCTGACTTGGCCTTAACACCACTTTTGCTCCTTCCAGAGAGACTTCCTGGCCCAGCCTTTGAAGCTGCTGTCCTGGCAGCATGGAGTGACCACCCTAGACAACCTTGGAGGCCAGGCCCAGATTTCCCTGGCTGTGTGGATTCAAACCCTCCACTCAAGGGCAGGGTCTTTACCTGGGCTCTTCTTTCTTTTTTTTTCTGTTTTTTTGGGGGGGCTTTTCTTTCTTGTCACCCCCACTTTCTTTGGCCCAGGCCACTAAGAGGGACTTCTATGTACGGCTCACCTGTATCTGAGGCGGACACAGCTTTAGTCAGCATGCTGTCTGTGACCACGTTGAGGGTACAGAGACTGAACACCAGGCCGGGCATCAGAAAGCAGAAGTGGACAACATTGGACATCAGCGCCTGGCAGAGCAATGGGCAGGGCCATGCTGAGCAGGGAAGTTGCAAAGTCAGATGGCAAAGCACCCTGAGGGCCCACCCATAATGCTCCACCATGAATGTTGCCTTGGTTCGAGAGGAGAGACAGTGCAATATAGCCTGAGGCAGGCAGGGACTTGGACACACACAAGACATGGGTGGAAGACGGTCTGAGACCTGCTTCACAGGGCAGCCGTGTGTGTGTGTGTGTGTGTGTGTGTGTGTGTGTGTGTGTGTGTGTGCGCGCGCGCGCGCGCCTTCTTACCATGCCCAGTCCCACAACAGCAAAGACTAGCACACTAGATCGCAGCAGGGCTTCCTCTGGGAAACGGGTGCTCAGTCTTCCAAAGACCAGGCCTTGGATCACCTAGGAAGGGTAGCAAGTGGGGAGGGGAAGACAGTGATTCTCAACATGTGGAGCATGACCCTTTTGGGGTCAAATGACCCTTTCACCGGGGTTGCCTAAGATTATCGGAAAACACAGATATGTACATTATGATTTGTTACAGTAACAAAATTACAGTTATGTAAGTAGCAACAAAATTAATTTTAGGCTTAGGAGTCATCAAAACATGAAGAATTGTACTTTTTTTTTCCTCCCTGAGTGGTAGGATTAAAGGTGTGAGGCAGTCACTGCCCAGCTTTCTGTTTTTGTGTTCTGGTAAGGAACTGTATTAAACAGTGAAAGCTTTAGGAAGGCTGAGAGTCATTCATTGGTCTAGACCACGGCTTGCCCTTCTGCCCTTTTGAAAGGCTTCTGTCAGGAGACATGAGATTTTTGTTTGTTTGTTTTCGTATTTCAAAACAGGGTTTCTTTGTAGCTTTGGAGCCTGCCCTGGAACTCACTCTGCCTGTCTCTGCCTCCTGGGTGCTAGGATTAAAGGCTGAGAGAAGATGTTCTGAAGAGACACTTGTGAGCCTCTCTCTGGCCATCAGATCACTGAAATAATAGACCCCAGGAGTCTCACGCTGGGGAAGGGAAAGGCTGAAGCCTGGTGCCAGCCAGATGGGGAGCTTGTCTCCAGAGAGATCTCACAGGGTTCTGAGAACTTGTCAGACTACCTTGCAGGACAGCCTGGAGCTGATGGTGATGGGTCAGTGACAGGCAGGACCACACCTTGACCAGGACTGCTTAGCTGTGCACACCTCCCGCCCTCTGTTTAAGCCTGAACCTCATATCCGGGCCCTGAGGACAGACTTGGGGGTCTCTGGACCTCTTTGTCCCTCATCCCCATGTGGCCACACTGACTGACTCTGCTCTCGGCTTTTCACTGTTACCTGTCTCTTTTTACTGAGAACGAGCGGCTGAACCAAGACTCCAAGACCTAAGCTCTGACCCTGACAATTCCGAAAAGGGACCTTGAGACTGGTGGTTGGGGGTCTTTCACCATCTGCGACCTTGAGAATACTCTCACCTCCAGCAGGGACTGCAACCAGAGCAGACACCCGAGTCACGTGATTCCTAGAAAGCTACAAGGTCATAGGGCAATGGCTCCTCTCAACAAAAAGGGAGAGAGATCCCACACCAGGGATATGCAGGGACACCAGAGACATGACTCAGCAGGCCAGGCAGCCCAGGGTGAGGCTCCCTATCTCATTTCTCAGATAGGAAAAATGCCCATCTTTACTAGGAAGGAAGTGTGTGAGACCACAGACCAGGACTGAATAAAGTCAGAGCAAGGAGTTGTCAGTCGGCTGGGGCCAGTGGCTGTCAGGGCTCATGGGGGTTGGACCTAGGCTCGCAGAGTCCAAACCGGTTTAGCCGCAACCTGCGCTACACCAGGCAGAACCCTGCTGCTTCCTACAGAGCCATCAATGTCTTAGAAAAACAGATCCTCTCTAGACTGGTACTGTAGAAATATTTATTGTAATATATGGTATAAAAGATTAATATTTATTGAGGGGTATATGAACACTTATGATAATAAATTGAATCTTAAGATGATTTTTGGAGAGGGGAACTGTCTTACGCCAGCTCTGCTCTGCTCTTTAGAACGTAGGAACAAAACCGGGGCAGTACTCGGTGGTTTTGGGGTCTTAATTGATTTTGGCTATGCCACAAAGAGGTCTTGATTCTTAGGGGCTTTTAAAATTTTTTAAAATAATGCCTGAATCCCACTGTAGACTGGTTCTATGGAAGCATTTAATCCTGGCCTCAGCCACTTGGACCTCTGCCCTGACTGCCCAGCACAGCCTTGACTTCCCCATTAAGATGAACATAAGCTTCTAGACACCATACAGGCCTCACTGTTATCTTACAAAACAGTGAGGTGAGTTGACCAGCCAAGCAGGCCACTTTCCCTCTGCCTTCCCACACAGGCACCGAACCAAGGCAGTCCCCTGCGCCGTCCCTCTACCTAGCAACTAAAGCATAAATCTCCTCTCTTTTACTCAGACTCCTAACCACTCCCCATAAACCAGCAGGCCATCCTTCCCTGTAAATGTCACCAGTGTCTAGTCTGGGCCCACCAGGGTCTTTGTCCCCATGGAGATTACACCCCCTGGCCCTAATCCCAACCATTCCTGTATTCCTGTTATTTCTTTCTGCCTGTGTTTTTTTTCTACCCTTTTTACAGTGTCTCTCACTCTTACTCAAAATCTTATTTGGTACCCTCATAGCTCTGTACTGCCCATACCTCAGTGCCCCATGAATGGCTAGCATCCTAACTATAACTGGCGGATGGTCAGGTATAGGGACTACCAGAGAAGTCTCTTTTGAGGGGTTTTTTAAGAGACATAGTGTGCTAGCCAGATGGTGATGACTCACACTTTTAATCCCAGCATGTGAGGGGAAGAGGCAGGCAGAGCTCTGAGTTCGAGGCCAGGCTGGTCTACAGAGTGAGTTTTAGGATAGCCAGGGCTACATACAGAAAAACCTTGTTTTAAAACAACAACAATAACAAAAACCCAAAACAAAACAAAACAAAACAAAAACAAGAGGGGGGGGAGAATCTGAAGCCTGATGGAGCCATGATCATGATCCCATACTTCAGGATCCCTTGTGTTTTGGTTCCCAGGGTCCCAGCGTCCTCCATCTCCCGAGAACCTGCAGGAGCATATCGAATGGGAAGGACATGGCTTGCATGGGAACTTTTCTTCTCAGGGACCTTTGGTTATCACTCCGACCTTGATGTGGTTGGGACATACCTGGCCCTCAGCCTTACCCTCTGTGCAAGGGCACAAGTCTACCCACTCCTGGTTGGTCTTGGGGCGCAGAGTTCTAACATGCCTGCTCTCTTGCTTCCCCTTCCCAGTCTCCCCTGTACTAGGTCCTTGTTCCAGATTCCTCTTTCTAAACCTCTGCAATAATCCCAGATCATCAATCTAACTTGCCTGCCACACCACAGCTCCAGGTGACCGTAACGATAGACCCTAGAAATATCTGTCTCCAAGGGCCCGGACTTCAGCTAACGACAGGCTGGTGTGGCCTGGCTGCAACCAAATGGCAAGTAGCTTATTCATTCATTCATTTTTGAGAAAAGGTATCAATCTAGACTAAAAATCACTATGTAGTCAAGGATGAACTTGAACTTGTGATTTTCCTACCTCTGTCCTATTGAGTATTAGGATTACAGGCATGCACTACCATTATGTGGCTCTGGGGATGGAATCCAGGCTTTATGTGTGGTAGACAAGCATTCTGTCAACTGAGCTACATCCCCAGCTAGCAATCTATAACAAATCTCTGCTTAGCCATGGGCCAGTAATGTTGGTTTTGTTTATTTCTTTTATTCCCACTAGGACACTAGGGTGTCCATTCTTACTGGTACAGATTATTTGCTTTCCTTGTTCTTGGTAGGGAGGAGGAGCAAGTGGCTCAGAGGTGCCAGGAATGTCATCAAACTTCTGGAATAATCTGGACCCTTCCTCTGCTAGGCTCAGAATAGCCACTCCAGTATGCTGTCCAACAGGCAGTCATAACTGGGCAATGGTAGCATATCACACCACCTGTGTCTACTATCCAGGGTCTGGTCAAATGCCAGTGAGAACCAGGGAGGGGGTAGCTGGCTTTGACTATGCTGGCCTTGGAGCCAGATGATCCTGGAGGGCGAGCTGAGAGGACACTCCACCCCCTACCTCAAATCCAAGGGCACCCCTGGCCCCCAAGGGTACCCCTGACTCCCTATAAAGACAGCATACTAGATGCCTATGCTTTGCCCTTAAGGAGGTTCTGGAGTGCCCAGGATCTTTCTCATGATACCCCCAACCACCACATGAGACATACATCATGGTTAGCATCACTTGACTAAGAAAAAAAAAAATAAGAGTCTAAAAATTTCTTATGTTACACAACTAGGGAGGACAGACCCTGACTCCAGACAAAGCCCCACCATCACATGCTCATCTCTGCTGTCTTCAGTCCCTCCCAGACCAGTGTGTGTGTGTGTGTGTGTGTGTGTGTGTGTGTGTGTGTGTGTGAGAGAGAGAGAGAGAGAAGAGAGAGTGTGTGTGTGCCTCACTGGACACTCCCTCACTCACGACAGGACCGCCCCCCCCCAGGTGGGAGAGGAAGGGAGAGAACCAGGATGGCCATTCAGTCACCCTGGAGGCAGATCTCAGAGACTAATGCTGGGAATCTATCAGCCCCGTGGCATTCTCTGATCATACCACTCACCATCTGGAGGACCCCGAAGAAGGACATGAGGTAGCCAGCCTGTGCAGCCTCTAGCTGGAAGAAGTCCATGTAGATGATGGAGGACATCACCATGAAGAGTCCTGGCCAGAGGAGCAGGGTAGCAATGGTGTCAGGCTCTACTACAGCAGCACCTCCCTCCCATGTCCTAGGCATGGAGGGGACTTGCCTAGCTAGGGCGAGTATTTAACACCATCTGGGATTCTGCAGAGGCTGACTCTGTGGGAGCTGCTGCTAAGCAGTCCCTGCGAGTTACAAGGTGCCAGGATGGAAACCCAGGGTGTCATGGGAGCCTTCGGAGGCTCCTGCCACTTAAGTGTGTGTGTGTGTGTGGGTGGGTTAGATTCCAGTCACTGGATGGGTGAGCCTGCTCCCAGCTGGTGAGTGGGGCAGCTTTCTTGTGACATCTACCATCCTTTCCAGGGACTTCAGTCTGGTGTTGCACAGCCACAGAGCTTCTGGGTCAGAAAAGAGCTAAACCTTTGGGGTTCTAATACCTCTGAGCCTGTAACAGGATCAGTGGTAGGGACCTTGCCTGACTTTTCTGGTGATCCTGGGTTCTATTCCCAGCACCACAAACAAAACCTTCAGACTATGATAGTCTCTGAATGATAGGGCCATTATGGTTTATTGAAAGCTGGACAGACTGAGGAAAGGGCCTGGCATTCCTTCACCAGATGGCCAGAGAAAGAGGCTCCAAAGTCTGGCACCCTCTCAGGGCTACATGGTACTTCTGCAAGTCAGGTCTGGGTGGGGAGGCATAAAGGTTAGCAAGAATCTGTGGGTCCTGTGGTGGTGACCCACAAGTGGATCCAGAGCAGACACTGACCCCCTTCTCCTCCCTGTATGCTAGCACACAGCCTGAATTCCACAGTGTGTGCTGGAAACCCACATAGATAGAATCGGACAATAAGGATTCACAGGCAAAACAAAGCATTACCTAGACCTGGGTCTCCAGAGCTAGGGATCTCAGCCACCCCAGATCCTGGACAAAGAGGAGATGGGGCACTGAGACTCACCTGAAGGGAAGCCAGAGATTACCTTGACCAGGAATACAGGCAGTACTTTAGGCAGCAGCAGCAGGCGCGTGATAGCCTTCAGGTCAAATACACTGGCCTTGGTTCCACCTGGCCATGCAGGACATCGGTCAAAAACAATGGTTGTGGGTCTCTGGCTGCCAGCTTTGTCCCCCAGGATTAGAGCTGACCATTCTCTTGGCAGCCTCCTCCCACAGCCTCTGTGGGGGATTGGGCAACTCATCACACTTTGGCTAACCCAGGACCCCTGTATCCCAGGCAGAACAGGGAAAAGGTTTTCAGGAGAAGACACACCTGGCATTAGGTAACTCTGCTAGAATATTCTAAGATGTTCAACATTCTTGCTCCCAGTCCAGCCAGAAGGCAAATAGCAGCCAGAGAGGCATGCCTTGACGCCCAGGACACTCTCAGCCACCGGCCTCCCAGCTGCCTAAATGTTCCCTGGGGCCCTGCTCTTGCTTTTTGCATCTCGGACTCCAGTCCCAAGGACTTGCTCAGGCTAGTCTCCACCTCAGTCGCTGGGCAGAGGCTCTGGAGGTACTCTTGTGAAGAACCGGCCTGGCCCATATTTACCTCCACCTTAGTGGGATTACCCACTGTGCCAGAAATCTCACATGGACACCCAGCACCTCAGAGACTGGCAGCCCCAAACCTTCTGTGTCCCATGACTATCCCTTGACTTTTCTAGACTTGCCTTGTAGGGTGTCCCTGCTCTGGGCTTGGCTTTCCTGGTTCCCATAACTGTGCCCAGCTTAAACTACAAGGAATCAGCAGCAAGAAGTAAAGAGGAGACCTAATGTCCTCTATCTGTCCTCTGAACCCCTTGGCTGGAAGGTCTTCCCATGCCCAGCAGGGACACAGGCTGTTGACTTCTGGGGCAAAATGGTTCCCATTGGCCCAGGTGTGGGCAGGTAGAGCTTACCCTGATGGGCTGACTGGACACTGGCCTCCTTGGTGGTGACAGGGATACAGGTAAAGCTGAGGACAGCTCCTAGGAGTGTGACCCCAAGAGCCACGATGGCAGGACACTGGAGCCTGGAGGCACAACCTGGGTTATACAGTGTGCTATTGCAGGGATACACTCTGAGGCAACCTCCACCCTGCCTTGTCCGCTTTGGCCCCATTAAGACCTCACCTATTATCTCAGGGGGTGGGGGAGGGAAAAACCCACAGCTGCTAAGGGTGCGCAGTCCCAGGCAGTTGATCCCTTAAAGCACATTTATCAGATGGACTGACAGTCGCCCAGATATGAAAGCCCTGCAGCCGCTGGGAGGTGCAGGTGGGAGGTGGGGGCGGGGTGGGGTGGGGGCAGTATGTGAGTCTAGAGGGCTGTAGTGCTGGGGTAGAGTGGCCTTGTTCAGGGTAGTGCTGGTTTCTGGGTTCCCCAGGATTAGACAGGCTTGTGGATGTCCCTGAGGACAGCTTTAGAGACCTAAGACCAGGTGAAGGGTCTCTTTGCCAGTGAGGACAGGCTGCACACTAGTTTGTCTCTAGGAAATCACTTTTCTTCCTCCAAAAGACCCTCCTTCAATCTCTAGGGTGCAAGACCTGCCATGGCTGGGGAGTTCAGGTTCTGTATCTCAGGCCCCTGAAGTCTGATTTTGTAGGAAACCCTCTGCCTGCTAGAGACTTGCTGTTCCCTTGTCCCTTTGGTGATTTGCTGAGTCATGGAACAATCCTTCCAGTTCAGCACCCAGCCCAACGTTTCCTCTGAGTGGGGAAGTTCTCTGAGCTGGCTGAGGACCCCAGCCAGGCTGGAACACCCATATAGGATCCGAGAACTCCTACAAACACAGCATGGGCTATCCTCCAAGCCTGCCCTACTCTTTACCCTAAGCTTAGAATCTTGACCCCATGATCAGATGGACCTAGACTGGACCTTGTAGTGGACTGGATAGACATGAGTGAGAGTCGGGGTCTTGGGTAAACCCCTAAACTGCCAAACAAGACCAGTTCAAACTGCCCATGTTTCTCCCCATCATGTACATGCACACACAGACATGCTCACTGACACAGAATATCTCTCATATAGAGGGACAACAGATACAAACACATGGGTATATACAGGCATCTTTGCTGGAACTCTGACATAAGCCTGCAGGCAGGAGGTACCAAGGAAACCAGCAGGAAGACTAACCGAGAGACCAGACCTCCACAGCTCTCCCGAGCGTGGGGCTGGCATACCTCTCTTGATAGTTTCCTATCCTCCTGGGATGCCATTCACTTTGAACTCAACTCCACAAAAACAAAACATGGAAAGGAAATCAGGTAAGAAGGAAGGCCGGCTTTGGGGGTGGGGATGTGTGGCT
>PVIH01008780.1:0-87890 GCA_004025045.1 Sigmodon hispidus
GGAAAAAAAAAATTCAGAGGGAAAGATGAACACAAAGAAAATATAGGTGTAGCAATCTTATTTG
The DNA here is from genome assembly GCA_004025045.1 of Sigmodon hispidus. Taxonomy (NCBI): domain Eukaryota; kingdom Metazoa; phylum Chordata; class Mammalia; order Rodentia; family Cricetidae; genus Sigmodon; species Sigmodon hispidus. The sequence continues at coordinate 65 of PVIH01008780.1, forward strand.
TATGTCTACCCTTGATAAGCCATGCTTATCATTCTTATCCTCTATATAGTTATTGTTAACTCTTCCACATTTTAAATTCTTTTTACTGTGTTTTTTTTTAATAAATACAAAATAAAGGAAAAAAAAACAAAAAAACAAAAAAAACAAAAAAAAAAGAAGACAGAATGTACTATTGTTATTTTGATAAATGGTTATGCTGAAAAGGCACCTTCTAAATATTTCTTGATATTCTTAGACCTAGAATGAGTGTAACTTTGGACACAGAGCCTTCTTTTTCAGGTGGCAGCAAGTCAATAAAGAGATCCAACACTGATCAAAATGCTGAGAAAAAAAGAGAATGAGTTTGGAGCACCACTGTGTTCAAGGAACATCCTATAAGAGGAGGTGAAACAAGTGTAAAGGCCCATTTACATTTAGGCAGGACTGGCAGTGTTATAAAATGCTTCATTCTGAAGATGGCATGACTAGTGCACTCATGACCTCACAGCATCTGTTGTTGCCTTCCTAAGACCTGAACAAGAAAGATCTGGACAGCCAAAATTACAGCATAGAAGGAGCAGATGATTTCTAGACCACCACCTCTTATTGAGAAAATGTTGGCAGCTGATTGGTATAGAGGAGGAAGAACCATTCTTTTGGGGGGATGTAGTCATTTGTAGGATTCCCATGCTTCAGGGATCAAATTCAAAATCATAGGTAATATGAGTTGTTGATGAGTACATGAGACATCAACATTAACTATTGCAGATTTCTTCAACAAAACCAAGATCTTTTGCAATGAATAATCAAATGGCAGGAATCCATATATAAAACACTACTGAGTAGGTAGAGTATCACTAAATAAAAAAAACCAATCCAAAAAGGTAGTACACTGAGGAGTCTATCATATGATGTTCTATAAAAGGCAAAACAATGTGGTAAATTGGCCCTGACTGATGGTCATGAAGAGAGATAGAGAGGCTGGGGGAGGGTCGATCAAAGCACATGGAAAAAAAGCTCAGGGGAATTTTTTACCATTGTAACAATTCCATTTAATAATGTGATCAGCCAGTGATACTGGGGAGTGGTGAAAACTATAGGAGACAAGACCTAGTATGAGAGTGTTTTATGTCACTGAGGAAAGGCACAGGGGACCCACCACTGCCCCAGTCACTTTTTAAATTAGGTCTTGAGCAAGCATTTCTGTTGTATAACCTGCTCTATGACTACACGCTCAAAACATCAGGGCCAACCAAACACGAGCTCAAACCTCTAAAAGATGAGCTCGAACAAACCTTTTCTCTGTAGGTTGATTAACTCTGGTGTTGTTAAGAGTGAGGGATATCTGACTGAGCAGGGATTCAGAGTCACAGAAACAATGCATACTGGGCCTGATGGTATACGTCTGTGATACCAATGCTTGCAAGGCCTAAGGTTACAAGTTTGGAGGGAGTCTAGGTAACATGTGAAAGCCTGGCTCAAAGAACAAGAAAAAATGAAAGAAATTGAAAGGGATTGGGAAATGGCTCAGATGGCAAGTGCTCATGACACATTCATGAAGACCTAAGCTTAGATCCTAAACCTACGCAGAAAAGCCAGCATGGTGACACACACTAATCTCATGGCTGAAGAGGCAGAGGCTGGGGGCACATTTGAGCTTTCTGATCAACTGGTATGTCAGAATTTGACAGGTTCTAGGTTCATCATAAACATGTCTCAAAACAGAAGGTGGAGAACAATTGAAGTAAACTTCTTAAGTCAGTCTCTAGTGTCTACAAGTGCACACACAAGTACACAAACATATACACCAAACATAAACTAGCCAGAAAATAATAATAAACAATAATAATGATGCTGATAATGATTTAGAATGTTGGAGGATTAAAGCAAGAAACCCAAATCTAACAAAAATGAACTGCCTGTATTCCAAGATATGCTGAATGGATTAAGGGGAAGACATGACCAGCATTGGAGGCAACCTGAACCTGTAAAGCTAAACACCAAGCTATGCTTTATAAAGATGATTCCTTTAGGCTTATGGGTTATCAATTCATAAAAGAATTTACAGGCATCTTGCAATTAAGTAAACAGATTAGCATTGTTGCAACCAAATTTGTACTAGTGGGGTGAAGAGTTGAATAATTAAGCAGTTATTATCCACAAGGTAAGAGACTAGAGGTGGAGAAACAATGCTATTAGTTTGAATCCAATATAATATAATTTTCTATAACATCTGGACCTATATTAGGCACATACATTTCTTTGTTTTGCTTTGTTTGAAATCTAGAATCAGAGACACTCCAAGACCAGCAGCACTGAACACAATTAGCACTATATCACATTTGGCTCCGATTCTCTAATAGGATAGACCAGAGGTCACTGGAGAAATGGTATTCTCAATATCATGTGGCAACAATAAATTCATGTGTGTGATTATCCTTCCTAAAACCCATTGCCACAAATGCTCATCAGAAATAAATCATTTGTTGGAAGTTGTATAACATAGCCAATCAGTGTTCTTTAAAATGCTAAGATCATCAAAAGTAAATGGAAGCTGAGAAAGACTCACAGTCAAGAGGACCTGGGATGATTTGGTGTGGGACTTTGGAACAGAAAAAGGACCAGGCACAAACACTCAGAAGAGTCTGAGTATAGTATTAACATCGATTAATGATAATGGGCAGTCTTAACCATGTGCTCAGAAATTGCAACAAATATGCCACATTCATAAGAGATGTTAGCAGGGGCAAAACTCCGTGTGGAAAGAATATCTAGGAACTCTTACTGTCATCTCAATATTTTTTTCTGTAAATCTAACACAATCCTAAAATAAAAAGTTTATTTTTAAAAAGTAATGAGGAATTGGCTTCGAGTACAAAACTGTCTTCCTTAAATGAGTACCATCTTCAGCTCTATGTGCTTGGCACTTGCAACTCTTTAGAGAGTTTTAGACCTACTAGTAACTTCCACAATCTACTACCAAATGTCAAATAGCTTTCTCTGTAATACAGTAACTAGCCACCTCTTTGTATGTGTGTTCTTTTGTGCATATGCATGTGTGTATGGAGTGCTCACCCATTATTGTGTATATGAAGGCTAGAGGTCAACATGAGTGTCTTCCTCAATGCTTTTCAACCTTATTTTTAGAAATAGTTTATTATTGTTACGACTACTACAATTCTCAGTATTTATCCCTCTGTGTTTGAGGGTGTTATGTGTTGCTGCCATGTGTGTTTAATTCAGAGGACAGCATTTTGGAGTTAGCTCTCTCCTTTCATCCTGAGTTCTAGGGATCAAGCAAACATGGGTCTTCAAGCTTCAGTTACAAGGGCTATTACCTTGTTGAAAAAAAAACAAAGACTTTTAAGCCAGTCTTTTTCAACCTGTGAGTTTTTGACTCCTTTAGGGTCAAATGACCCTTTCAAAGAGTGATAATCATAAAACAATAATAGAAATATTTAAGATAATCATAAAAACAGATATTTACATTACAATTCATAATAACAATAACAGTAATAAAATTACAGTTAAGAAGTAACAATGAAAATAATTTTAGGTTTGGGGGTCCCCACAATAGGAAGAACTGTGCTAAAGGGTCACAGCATTAGGAAGGCTGAGAACCATTGCACTACGCCTTCTTCCCTGACCTCCCCTTATTTCTCGAGCCTAGAGCTCACTGATTCAGCTTGACTCAACAGCCAGCAAGCCTCAGGGATCTTACTATCTTGGCTTCCCCAAGAACACTGCTGTTTTGCATACCACTTTCCTTTGTTTTAATTTTTTTAACGTGGGTTTTCTATTTGAAGTGAAAGCTGAGTATATATGGTTATATTACAAATGCTTTATTAATTGAGGCCATGGAACTAGCCAGTTCTTCAGCTACAATATACAAGCACAGAGCAAGGAAAACAAAGTGGAATAGAAAACCTTTAGAAGAACCAGACAGACAAAGGAGATGATTACACTTAATGTTAAACGTGCCAGTCATTCACAGTATTCAGACGCTGCTTTCTGGTCTTTGGGCACTGGGCAGATATTTCTGCTAATGATGATGGTTCTGGAAATGAAAGATATATATCATAAAGTCTTTGTTACAGGCTTCTGCCAACTACATAAAAGACACTTGGGATTCGCTTAGAAAACATGGCTTCTGGTTAGCCATTCATCAATCTATTTGGTGAACTCAAAGTGACATTTGGTTCTCCAGAAGTTAATCAGACATTAAGAAAAATGTTTTGGAAGAAGGATGTTATGAAGCTAGCTGTGCTGTGTGTTCCATCTCAACTCAAATTTGCCATCAGTTATTCATGAACTCTCAGCCAGCTAAGCAGTTATGTAAAGGATAGGTACTTTCAAAGTTTTCTCCTTATTAATAAGCAGTGCCAAACTTGAGAGTGGATGTATACCTGTAGCCAATGAAGATGCAAGCTGGAAGTGAGTCACCCTAGTTTCTTATTATAGAAACCATGTGATCGCCTTTAAAGGAAAATAACTGTATTCTATCATCACTATTTAATTTCTGCCTTAAACATATTGACCCCAAACATTCAATGGTAATAGCAGTTTGCATCCAGAAATGTCATAAGTAGAATAAAGCACTTCTTTTTTTTAACTTTTTTTATTATTATGAATAAAGAAGTCACATTTTTTATCCTTGCATATCCTTTTTCAAGGTCCTTTTCCCCTCCCACCACATCATGTCATCTCTCTTCTCCAAATCTCCCCATCCCCCACATGGACAGGCAGTCCCAAGGTCCCAATATTGCTTAGTTCAGCCTCCACTCCTGGCAAATCCAGTGTTCTCCCCCCAACATCAAAACTGAGTCAGGTGTTCCTCTAGGGGGAGTGGGATCCACCGTGTCAGTCCAAAGTGTTTCCAATCCCAAGCTGTTCAGTGGTTGTGGTTTGCAGTGTGGGCATGCTTTGCCTTTTTTTTTTTTTCTTTTTTCTTTTTGTTCAGAATCCACTAAAGAGTGAGTATATCCCCTGCTTATCTTTCTGGGTTTGTGATAACTCACTCAGAGGGATATTCTCCAAATCTATCCATTTGCCTGCAAATTTTAGGATATCATCTTTTCTTACTGCTGAGTAGTACTCCATTGTGTAGATGTACCATAGTTTGTTAATCCATTCTTCAGTTGAGGGGCATCTAGGTTGTTTCCAGGTTCTTGCTATTACAAATAATGTTGCTATGAACATAGTTGAGCTACTGCCATTGGAGTGGGACTGTGCATCTTTAGGGTATACACCCAGAAGTGGTATTGCTGGGTCCTTGGGGAGACTGATTCTCAGTTTTCTGACAAACCGCCATACTGCATTCCAGAGTAGCTGAACAAACTTACACTCACACCAACAATGGAGGAGTGTTCCCCTTGCTCCACAACCTCTCCAGCATAGGCTGTCACCTATGTCTTTTATCTTAGCCAATCTAACAGGTGTTAGGTGGTATCTCAAAGTTGTTTTGATTTGCATTTCTCTGATGGCTAAAAATGATGAGCACTTTTTCAAGTGCCTAGAATGAAGCACTTCTTATTAAAGCTTGTATTTCAAACTGTATTTTGCTCCTCACCATGAAAGTGCTCATTTAGAGGCTGGGAAAATGGCTCAGTAGTAAGTAAAGTGTTTTCCTCACAAGTAAAAAGACCCAAGTTCAATTTTTCCTGAGCCCATATAAAACAGCCACAACAGAAGCAAATACCTGTAACTCCAGCTTGGAGAGGTAGAAATAAAAACACTCCCTGGAATTACGTGATAGTTCTTGCTAAATCAATGAGCTCTAGGTTCAGGAACAGACTCCCAAAAAGTGTTGACCTTTGGCTTACACACACACACACACACACACACACACACACACAGGTATGTGTACCACATACACACATATATCCTTTGATATGTGTACCTGTACACACACACACATACATGACACACACAAGAAAAAATGCTTATTTTTCTAGTAACAATTCAACAAGAGATGTTCAGAAGGACAGAAATGCCTACCTATAGATTCTAATTTTTTTCTTTATTTTATTTTATTTTATTTTTGAATCAGAGTTCCATGTAGCTTGGCATTCATTATCTAGTTCAAGGAGCCTTAGAAGTTTTCATTCTTCTGTCCCTACCTCCCGAGTTCTAAGATTACAGACACGCAACACAACATACAACTGCACCTGAAGAGTCTCCATCTGTGCATTCAATCTCTGCCAACCAAAATTACTCAAAAAAATTGCATCTGAACTAATCATATAGACATTTTTTCTTGCCATTACTCCCTAAACATCACTGTAGACATCAACACATAGCACTTAGTATTAGATTAGGTCCTATAATTAACAGTGTAATGGTGATTTAAATGATTCAAGAAGAGATACAGAGGTTAGAAGTAAAAACTACATTGTATTATTATAAAAGATTTGAGCAGCATCCATGGATTTGGGTACCCTCAGTGGTCATAAACCAATCCCCATGAAGATACTGAGGAACAACTATGTTACCTTTGGATCGGGTTTTTCTCTGATTCTCAAGGGACCTTTTCAATAGACCCTTATATATCTGATGAAGCATAAAAATTCTTGCTTATATTCAGCATTAATAAATCAGTACTTTAAGTCTCTCCATATTTAGTGCCCATCATTGTCGCGCCCAACCTCGCCGGCAAGGAAAAACGCGACTCAGGATTCTTCCTCCAGCCGTTTTATTCAGGACCTTTGTACAATCTTCTGAATCTTCTGGGGGGGGGGAAAGCCCGCTCGTGGCTAAATACCCTCTGGGCCTCCAACCCCAGTAAGCTACAGGAGGTCCTAGGATGGGGAAGCAAGCCACCATCCTCGCCTACAGCCAAATAAGGAGTTGTTTACTCCTGAGGGCACTAGCCCTCAGGAGGGCTGAAGGTGGAAACCAGCAAACCAGCACCATCTTTAGGGTGCGGTACAATGCAGCTCCCTACACATCATATGCTAGCCCATGTGTCAAAAAGGTAACTGTCACTCCACGATGCTATTATGGGTGACATTTCTTCTGCTCTATCACTCTGACTTCTGATTTGTTGGCCCATGGGCCCAAATTACTACCATATCCCCAGCTATAACACGGACATTCTTGAGGGAAGCAGTCAAGATGAAAGAGACTTGTCTATAGGAAGGAAAAAACTCCTGTGCCCTAGACTTCTTTGTTATCATTCAGAGCATTATTGCATACCCATTCCTAAACCCATCACAGGTCAAGGAGATGGAGGTCATTGGATAATAAATTACCTTGACAACTAAAATTTATCCTCTTGTCTAGGAAAGAAATATACCCTGAGATGAAAAACAAATTAGGATTCCAAGTGGGAGGGGGTGTTGAGAAATATTATTTATACCAGACAAAGATGTGTTACATTTTTAAAATTAATTAATTCATTTATTTTTATAGAATAAAATCTTTTTTATCCATGTATCCCCTTGTTCCATCTCCCTTCCCCCTCCCGACCACTCCTGGTCAGCCTTCAGCCTCTCTCCTCCCCATTCCCCCATACCCTCCCCAGAAAGGGCATGAGGTCTCTAGGTGGATTAGCCCAGCATCCACTACAAGCAAGTCTGATTTCCTCAACCTAATATCAAAACTGGTTTGTGCCACGAAATATTACTTTAACTGTGTAAAGGTGTGTTACTTTTGTTTATGATGCATTTATTTAACGATGTAAGAATGTGTTTTAATTATGTAAAGATGTGTTGAGGTTGCATGTGTTTTACCTTGCCTGCCTAAAGCACCTGATTGGTCTAATAAAGAGCTAAATGGCCAATAGCTAGGCAGAAGGATAGACGAGGCTGGTGGGCAGAGAGAATAAATAGGAGGAGAAATCTAAGTTCAAGAGGAAGAACGAGAGAAAAAGAGAGGAAAGAATAAATGGTAAGAAGCCAGCCAGCAGACATGAGAAGCAGTGAAAGTAAGATAGATAGAAGGAAAGAAAAAGTAAAATGTCTGTAGGCAAAAGGTAGATAAAGAGAAACAGGTTAATTCAAGTTAAAAGAGCTAGCCCAGAAATGAACTTAAGCTAAGGCCAAGCATTCAAAACTAGTAAATATCCATGTTATAACTTGTAGTGGCATTCAGGCATTACTTAGAAAAGCCCAGATGTGTAACCCCTGAGTTCAGGACCTTTACAGGGCATGGCTAGGTTTGATTGGGACCTGAAAAACACTGAGTTTGGCCCTGTTTTGTTCCTGTGTTTTGGGAAGCAGATCACCAGCCATTGTGAGACAGTTTCTCTCACCAAGAATCATCTTAAGGTTCAAATTTTATCATGAGTTTCCATATACCCCTCAATAAATGTTAGTCCTTTATATGATATATTACAAGTGAATATTATTGCTATATCGGGTACCCAACTTCAACTACATCAAAGACCAAAGAAGGATATAATATTACCTGAGCAAACAGGAAGTGCAAGCAACTTCCAAAGTCTAGAAATGACAGAGACATTATCCAGCCACCCAAGAGTCAATATGTAAAAGTAACACAGGTGAGCCACGGGCCATGTGGCAAAATAGATTAATGGAAATGGGTTGAGTTAAGATGCAAGAGCTACCTAGCAATATGTCTGAGTCATAGGCTGAACAGCATGAAAATAATATAAACCTTTGTATGATTATTTCGGGCTAAGAGAGGGCCCAAACCTCTGGACCTCTGGATGGACAGGCCAGAAAACTCCTATTACAGATAGTGCACCAGTGTGGGTCATATATACCCATATAAGGCCTGAGAAAGCTTTAAAAGGGTTCTAGAGCACAGAAAGGAAACCAAAAGCAGCTTCTGAATTGTGTGTCTCAAGTGGGTTGTAGAACAAAATGGCAGCGAGTTTATGGTGGGCAACTTAAATTGCAACAAGGCTGGTTCCTGAAGTCTCACAGAAGACTTGGTATAAACAACAAACTGCATATGATGGGTTTAAGATTTCTGTTTATATTGAACAAAAGGGAAACAGAATTGAAGATGAATTCTTGGTAGCAGCATTTTCTTGGACTGCTCTGTTTGCTGGTGGCAAGCAGAGGTACAGCTCTTTTAAGACAGACTTCCTGACTCAGTGTTAGTGGCAAAACTTGTGTGGCCCTTTAAGAGGCCCTGCTGCCAAATGCTTAAGTGGAGTGTGAGGCAACAGTGCTCTACTTGATGGCAGTGTGGGACCTAAAATTCCCCAGAGTAGGGGTGGTAAAAATTTCCACAATATTTAATACCATTCTAAAAATTTGGAAGATAAGAGTGGCTCTGGTACCTCCGCCATGTTGAAAAATTGAGTGGGGCAGTCAGCAGTCAAAGCAGTGCTTTACAGTCTAGCATTTTAAAAGCTCTTCTGGTTGGAAAATGATTAAGAATACTCAATAAAACAGATTCGGATGGAGAAAACCTCTAAATAAGTTATAATGTGTATAAAAAGACTATGTAGGCTGGGAGAAAAAAGTAAAAAAGGAAGAGAAATGTCTTTTAAAAGGAGAAATAGAGTAATAAAAATATAAAAAGCCACATAAAGATGGAAAATACATAGAGTCTAGATTATAGTTATTATTGTGTTTTAACCATTAGTGAGCTAACTGCAGAAAGACATTTGGTTGCAAAGTCTGCTAAGTTAAACAAATATATATATATATATATATATATATATATATATATATATACTTTAATGATATCTTGACTTTTACTTTGAAATTTGGGTATAAGGATATGTTGCTTTGGAAAAGAGGTTCTGCTTTTGCTCCCACAAAAGATGAGAACCTGTGGATTGCTTCCAAGCTAATATGGTTTCATCAAGGAAGAACCCCCTGAAAAAAATCTCTGATGGGAAGAGATGGCTACATCAGTTTCAAGGCTGCCAGCTAAGATAATCCATCCTTAGAACCTTTATAAAATTGCCAGTATCCCTCAATCAGCAGGAAGAAGTGATAGAAAACTATGCCCAAATTCCCAAAATAGTGTTTATAAGCATTTGTTCTCAATGCTTATTGAAATGTTTAATGGTCATAATCAATGGTTAATGGTCATAATCAATCTCTATGAAAAAAAGGAAAATATGATATAGGAATAATTTAAAAAGATAGATTATTGAATTTACTTTAGTCCAAAAATCAGTTGCTAATCTCAAAATATTTTACATTTGTATGGATTTTGGTTTATTGATACAAATTTAAGGTCAATTTTGTTATACTGTATGTATATTTCTACTCTTGTTTCAGATATTACATTTATGTAATTCCTTTAAAATTATAATATATAATTAAGAAATGCACATTAATAGTCATCTACAATAACCAAACTTATAGTCATGTTAGTTAGGGTTTTGTAGGTATACAAAGATACATTTCAATTAGATAGGTAATCTTCAAACACGTTAAAGACCTACAGAATATGGCATTTAAAATATTTTAAGAACTTAGACCTTTCTGGACAGTGGGACAGGTCTGCTCCTGGCAGCATGAGTCTATTTCAAGAGAATGATGGGCATCAAAGAAACACCACATGGAATTTACTTTCTTTGCAATAACAGTTAGGCACTGGACAAGAAACTGTTCTTGTATTGACTGTTTGACAGTATGCTGTATAAACTGCACATGCAGGCCCCATAAGACCTCTGAACTTTGGCAGAACAAGCTGACATGGTCCTTCAGTTTCCTGTTTCACAGAGAAAACTGACAGACATCCTTCAGGACACAAGGAGAAGCAATTAATGAACTATGCCAGAATGGGCAGAGCAGTCCTTCAGATTTCCTGCTTCACTGAAAGGTATGCCAGAGACTCTAGGCCTACAGGCTGTAGATGCCCCACTGTTACAAAGGAACTTCGGGTGACTGTACAGGCAGCCAGATGCCATCTCACTCATTTCTAGATTTTGAAAGTTGTTGCACTTCCTGTTTACTTGGGTTATATTATATCCTTCTGTGGTCTTTGATGTAGTTGAAGATTAGTTGTAAGTATAGTTTTCTTTAGGTATTTTAAAAGGTATATTAAAAATGAAACTTTAGACTCACAAGGAATAAGTAGATGATATATTTTCTTTAATTTTGCTAAGTACAAATAGACTAGATATTGTAACTATAATCCTTGCTTGGTAGCTGTTTTGTTATATGTAATTTTGCTTTGTTGAAATTGAAACTTTTCTTTTTGATTAGACAGAAAAGGGGAAGTGACGTGGGATGTCTTTTGGTAGCTATGAGTATTATTCATTAATAAAAGAACTGTCTTGACACATGGCAGGCATCTTAAAAGTAGGTGGAGAAATCAGAGCATAGATGGGGAAAGGAGGGTAGAGTCAAGGGAGACACCATCCAGCCACCCAAGAATCAACATGTAAAGGTAACTCAGATAAGCCACAGAGAGCATGACATGACAGATTAATGGAAATGACCTGAGTTAAGATGTAAGAGCTAGCTAGTAATATGCTTGAGTCATAGGCCAAAGAGCATGAAATTAATGTAAGTCTTTATGTGACGGGCCAGAAACTTCTTATTGCAGGTTGTTGGCCCAAAAGAAAACGCCTGGTACAGGGGAATAAAGGTATTATTATTGGCTTACTTTAAGCAAGAAATATATAAAAAGAATTACTAGCAAACCCAAATCTAACAATCCAAAAGTCATCAAAAATTGATAAATAGATAAAATAAATAAATAAATACATACATACATACATACATACATACATACATACATAAATCTGCCAAACAGTTCTTGAAACCTGGAGGTGAACACCAGGTACTTTGTGTGCAAATCACTGAGACTCTCCCACTTTCCCTGGACTGATGAAGGAGCCAGAGCAGAACCTCACTAAGGAAAGCACCTGCCTTTTCAATAGCATCAAGAAATTATACTCCAGAGCATCAGGAAGATAGTATAATGACAATGATTTAAATAACAAAATAATGGTACTAATTTATGAGGACATTTATTACCTTGCTTAAAACATGTAACTGCATTAGAGCCAGGCCTCCTATGATGATGGCGTTATCAATATTATTTACATGCTAATGTTCATCAACTTGTTCAGGATCATAATTTTTGGGTCTGCAAACCATCCTGAGTTATGATTCCCTACAAGCATTCTTAGTACTTAACATGGGCTGTACTTGGGCTAGGATTTATCATAGTACGAGCACACCCACGCAAAATTGAGGATATGAGGCATACAGAAGGGAATTGAGCACAGGCTCCTAAGAATGTTTTTACAGTGTCATCACACAGGGTGTGCTAATCCCACAGGCAAAAGCGATGACAGTATGTGGAAATTTCAGATTCCCTGACTGAGATTAGGGGCAAGGGGAAGCTAGCTTGTTTATTCCAGCAACTGAAGCTTCAGTAGGCTACTTTTTGCAAGGTTTGTTGGTAGGAATACTCCCCAAATTCAAGTTCATGTGTGCTATTCAGAGGCCAGAACTTCCCAAGAACAGCAGTTTCAGGCTGCACTGAACATTCTTTCTACAACACCTAGCTAGTGCATTCCAAAGCTTGCACTTGACACTGGGTCTTCTGACTCCTGTTGTCTACCATTTTGTTCTCCATGCAGACTGTGTTAGAAAAAGGGCTGGGCATGTGGCTAACTGGTAGAGAGTATGCTGAGTATGTGCAGGGTTCTGGATTCAATCCCCTAGGCCTCAGCACTCCAGTGAAAAAGTATTTGGGCATCAGAATCTTACAGTGATGACAAATAAAGGCTAAACAATTCACAAATTTGTTTCAAATTATAAGTAAGCTTTGAGAGGAAGTTACAAAGCTGGAATTTTGCTCCATTAAAACATTGCTTTCTAAAATTAATTTGATAATATATTTAACATGAATTTCAAACTGTTTAATGAGTAATATATGGCAACAATCTTTATATATTGAGAAAGACACAATTAAATGTGTTAGACAAAATTATTTTTTCTTTAGTCACAATTTATAGAATCTACATATTAATATATTTATAAGAATAAGAAAAATTATAAAACTCAATTTTAAATGAAAGGGATTAAAGATATAATATACAATATTATCCATAGAAAAATGCAACTGAAATTATAAAGTAAAAAGTCAATATTACTTTTTATTTAATTTATGTAAAATATTTGGGAAGGATCATGATCAATAAATTTTATTAAGTAAATTATATTTTTAAAATCCACTAATGAATATATCACCATTATTTAAATTTGTATATACATCTTTATCCTAGGAAAAGTACAGGCATCTTCTAACATCAGTAATGGAATAAGATTACGTCAAGTGGTGCAAAATCTCCCTTAAAAATTCTTGCAAAATGTCTGTCATCATCATCGCAAAAAATATAACAAAGTTTATACATTCAAAATGTTGAACACTTATTTATTCATATGCTTTCATTGCTGCTTGGTCCTTAGGGAAAGCGAACAGCTGAATCTGAACCATCAAACAGCATACACAGGAGAGAAAATAAGTGGTGAGCAGAGTGGCTGATTTCCAGCTTACTCTCAGGCTGGAAGCTTGGACCAAAGAGAGGAAAAAATCTCTGCTTGGGGGCCTTATATCCTAGAACAACAGAGCAATCAATTCTACATCCATATCTAAAAGTGGGAGACAGAAAAGTCCCCACGTAGACACTATTTCTGAATCACACTAATTTTCTGTACTGGGAGGAAGAATCTTTAATTCATTGGTGGGGGTCCCAATTTCTATGCTTGTCTGTTTCTGTCTGTCTCTGACAGTCTATCTTTCTTTCCCACTCCTCTACATTTTTCTTGATTCTTTTAAAATTGCCTATAAAAATGAGGATTTACTAGATATTGGCATGTAGAAAACCAAATGTTAATAAATCAAATTCTTTTAGGCATTTATCATGTCAGCCACTGCACTCATGAATTTGCTTGTATTTTACAAGGCTAGGGATGAGCAAAAGTTATTCTTAGGGGCAGGAGAGATGGCGCAGTCAGTAAAGTGCAGAATGATGACCTGAGTTTAGATTCCCAGAAACCACATAACTACCAGAAGTGGTTATGTGTTATGAGTCTGTTACCCTCAAGGTGGGGAGGTGGAGAAGGTCAATCCTGGGAGCCTTCCTGGACAACCTGTTGAGCTCCAGTTTAGGGAGAGACCCTGTCTGGAAAAAAACAAAACAAAACAAAAAAACAAGAAAGAGAGTTAAAGATAGACACCCAACACTACTGACTTCTGACATAACACATACACACACACACACACACACACACACACACACACACACACACACATTCACTTTGAAGCAAAAAGTTGTTCTTCAGGAGGAGATGTCCTTTCCAATCAAAGGAAAGAGAAAATGTTAGTTTCCTGGTGCTTGACTTTCTCTGCCTCCCACAACTTTCTCCCACCACTCTCCCAGATTGACAGGTAGGTATTTGAGTGGGAAATTGGTATAAGAAGGAACTGGCAAGAAAGTACATTCTTGTATAACTTCAGAGCAAGTCACCACCACACTGATGACAATTATCTTCAACTTCCAGCATAAGGAATGCTTGTGAACCATTCAACTTCCCAATAAACTATCCAAGTCATAAAACACCATCAAACTGGAGCTTGTTTCAGAAACTCAGGATTTGCTTATGCCTTTGCTTTCATGTACCTGGATGTGATGTTCTTAGCTACTCAGATACATTGCTTTCAATTTTCAGGCTAAAGTCACAATATACATTACTACACCAAGCTGCAAGATCAGGAGGCATTCAAATTCAAGGATGTATCTGGGTGCTGGCAAGTATGTTACATGGGGATTCTTTTAAATAGAGACTTTGGATGGAAATCTCTTACAATTTGAGATTTCCTTTGTGAAAAGTTTTTAGGTTTGCTGGGGATTCTGATCCATAATGCAGCTCAAGGCATTATTATACTAGAATTCCTAGACCAATACCTTTTAGCTTGTGGTTTCTTTCTTACTTTTCAAGATGAATACAGTTATAAAAGGATAGTGGCAAAAGGTCAGATATAAAAAAGTCATATTTTAAATCCATCATGTGGAGAGTTACAAGACAGAAATTTCAAGAAATGAGTCTCTTTGCCCTTTGACAATATTATAATAAAATAGTTTTCTTACTGACACAGTGATTACACTTTCTATATTTCATGATTATGCTGCACATTCCAAATATTTGAAATTATCTAGACAACAAGGAGCTCAAGTGTGAGGTACCTACAGTGTATCAGGATCACTCCCAACTAAAGCACAAGCCAGTTCCACAGTGGCTGAGTAAAGGAGTTTTGTGTTCTTTCAAGTGTTACTCTGATTATCCAACCTCTAATTGGTTCATTCTAAATGAATTCTTTCACCAACAGAAGTGTTATCTATGCTATTAAAAATATTTCTGTAGCCTTTTTGTTTTAAATATGTTAAAATTAATTCGTGTATTATTAAAAAGGAAAAAAGCTGAATATATTCTGAGGATTTTGGGTATATTTTCATAAGCTTCCCACAACCCCAAACAAAAGCAAGATACTTGAGAGAGTCAGGAACATGCCTCAGTCAGCGCAGCACTACACATGGTCCACTGTGAGGGAAGCAAGTAAGTCACTAAACATCCTTTATCCTCAGGACCTAGAGAGTCTAGGCCTGCAGAGAAGACCCACCAATCAGGATCAAAGGGACTCTCAACTAACACCCAAAAACTAATGGGTGTTTGCTTACTTGGACAACATCTTTCATCTCATTCTAAGATATTATACCTGACAAAGGTTATCCAATGGCTGATTTGCAGGTGAGTCATCAAAACAGATTTCAGATCAGCTTCTTGTCACATTACATTACATTGGCTATGATGTGCAAAGTCAAGAAAAAAAAAAACAAATAACATAAGAAAAGATGCAATTAAGAACTAGAAAAAAAGTGATATTCTAAAATTTGAAGGCAAATGAATGGATTTAGAGAATATCCTCCTGAAAAAGGTTTTAGAAACTCAGAAAGATAAACAAGGGATGTACTCACTCATTGGTGGACTTTAAATAAAAATGCTAAGCATTTCCAAGCTGCAAACCACAACCACTGAACAGTTTGAGATCTGAAACACCTTGGACCGGCACCTTGGAGCCCATTCCCTCCAGAGAAACACCTGACTCAGTCTTGATGTGAGGGTGAGAAAAGCAGATTTGCCTGGAGTGGGTGTTGAACTAAGCCACCTTGGAACCTTGGGACCTCCTGTCCTTGCTGGGGAGGAGATAAAGTGATGTGGAGAAGACTGAGTGACTGGGAGGGGCAGGAGGGGGAATGGAGCCTGAACAAGGGGATACATGGATATATATATATATATATATATATATATATATATATATATAACTTTTTTCATAATAAAAAAAGAACTAGAGAAATAACAGACATTATTTGTGACCAAAATTTCAGGAGAAGGAACTGTTGATTTTTTGTGTATGAATAGAATCTCAACACCGGGAATACCACACTAGAATTTATTAGCAGGAAAGCAGACAGAGATGCAGGAGAGTGAAAGAGAAAAAAGGAAAAAAGGAGGGATCTTATATGAGCACTTTCTTTAAGAGGGCGGGTGGGCCCATGTATGCATAGCCACACCCAGGAGCATAGCAGCAGCTCTACTCCATCCCAGGTGAATGTCACTCTTAGGAATGCTTACATTTCACCCTTTGTATATATATATATATATATATACATATATATATATATATATATATATATGACATGATTGTAGTGATCTCTGCATGGCTACTTCTGGCTGACACAGGGAAGGAGCTGTCTGCTGGATTCTTCAGCTCATCTTGCTTGTAGAGTCTGAGGGTTTGAGTCATAGGGACATGAATTTTGCTTCCTGGAGCTCAGGGAAAAAATATGAGTTAGTGATAGAACTTTGGGAGTAACAGATTAAGAGGAAAAGAGGGAGAAAGAAGCTTGGAAGTGGGGGCTTCACCTATTTTAAATAAACCTTGCGGTAGCTACATTGTGTGTTTTTTGCTAAAGGATTCTATTGTCTACTGCCTGCATATCAAGGTCTGTGGATCCTTGCTAGCTCTGGGAAAGGAAAGGGATTAAAGTGTCCTGTGTTTTGCTTACCTGGACTCCCGCAGGCTTCTTTTCTTTGGCTCTGGGTATGGGGGTGGGAAATGGTGTTTGTTTTACCTGCAATGCATTCAAAATCCTCAGGGGTTGGTGGCTGCAACTAAAAGGTTGAGTGATCTATATTTACCTGTCAACAATTTTAAGGTGACTCTAGGTTTTCTTTAAGTCCCCAGCAGACTGCCTGGGGCTTTCTTTGTTTACTAGATACCAATCTCAGCTTCTCTTCTGGCGATCTGCATTGAAAGCTCAGACAAGATTGAAGCTGGTTTCTTTTACCATTTTGGATCATTTGCCTGACTACTTTGAGGCAGGGCAATAAAAGGTTTAAGGTTAGACAAATGAATCCAATGTGGGAAGCCTTCAAGTTTAGTGGCTGTGGGAGTTGTCAGAATTACTTTATGTGGTCCCATCCACTTTGGGGTAAGGGAAGAAGGTCGTTGGCCTGGAGGGGAACGTAGGACTTGATCCCCAATGTCAATTCAAGGTGGACATGATAAATCAAAGCACAGTTTGGGGAGGGAGTCGTCAGCAAAATCCCACAGAAGTAATCTCAGGTGATGGAGGAGGGGAGCAAGCAGATTCTCGGGAAGGAGTGAAGGTTTAGGAGACACTCCAGGGGGTAGAACAAGCCTTCCATACAGAAGTTCAAAGGGTGAGATATTCAAAGGTTTTTTGGGAGAGCTCTAAGCCTGAAAAGGGCTAGAGGAAGCAACTTTACCCAGTCTAAATGGAGTTCTTGTGACATTTTAACAAGGATATCCTTTAAGGAACGGTTTAGTCCATTCCGCCTTGCCTGATGACTATGGACAATAACGAATATGAAAGTGCCAGGGACTATTGAGAGCCCTAGATAATCTTTGAGAAACTTGTGAGGTAAACTCGGGACCATTGTCAGATTGAAGAGAAGCAGGAATTCCAAACTGGGAATTATTTCTCAAAGAATGTCAAAAACTGTTTGAGCTTTTTTATTACTGGTAAAATATGCCTCTACCCAACCAGAAAATGTATCTACAGGGACTAGGAGATATTTGACCCATCTGACTCTGGTCATTTGAGAAAAGTCTAACTGCCAGCTTGTCCCCAGGATGGATCCCCTGGCCTGGTGTGTAGGGAAAGAGTTGCTACAGTATTTGGAATTAGGGTCAGACTTTTAACAAATTGCACAAGAGGCAGTGATCGATTTTAAGAATTGTAGATATTTAGAGGTAGATTGGAGATGAACCTTAATGAAGTAAGTTAAGGCCTAGCTGTTAGGATGAAAAAGCTGGTACAGATAATACAGAATCTCCCTAGTATTGGGTATCTGTGTGGGTTGTAGTGCGTGCATTCCCTCGGGTGAAGATGGTGAGTCTATGACAGTGCCCTGAAGGGCTGCTGTTTTAGCTGCCTGATCAGCACTATTGTTTCCCTTAGAAACAGCAGAACTGTCTGTCTGATGACACTGACAGTGGATAATTCCTATTGCTTCATGGACGTTAGAAGCCTGTAAAAATGCTATGATATGGCTTGAATTTAGAATTGAACTTCCTTTTGCCATGAGGAGCCCACACTCCTTCCCGATAGCAGCGTGGGACAATAGAATATGAAAGCATACTTGGAGTCTGTATAAACATTTAGAGACTGTCCTTCTGTCAGCTGGAAGGCTCGTGTGAGTGCAATCAATTCAGCTTGTTGGTTTGTGGTCTGAGGAGGCAATGCACTGGCTTCCACAGTCTCTGTATCAGACACTATGGAATAGCCCACCTTTCGTGTTCCCTCATGCAAAAATGAACTGCCATCTGTATACCATGTATAAGTGGCCTGGGGCAATGCACCCTCCCATATATGCAGAGGGTGAAGCAGTAGCTCTTCTAGCATTTTGATGCAAGAATGGGAAAGGGTGTGTTTCTGACTAGGGCAGGGGAGGAGATTGGCAAGATTTAGCAGTGGGCAAGCCTGAAAGGTGAGTGTGGGATCTTCCACTAATGCCACTTGGAGGGAAAGGACCCGGGAAAGGGGTAAGGTTTGTAGACCCTTATAAATAAGAAGGTGGAACAGGTTATGATGGGAGAGGACAGTCAGGGGTGACCCAAAGGTTAGCTTCTTTGATTCTTGGATGAGGAGCTCAGCAGCAGTTAGAGCACATATGCATGGAGCCCATCCCTGAAATTAAATCTTTTTGATAGATAGGCTACCAGGGCAAAGGAATGTCCTAGCTGGTGACCTAAAACACCAAGAGCAAAGCCCTGTTTTTCTGTTACATACAGGAAGAAAGGTCAGGTTAGGTCCAGTAGGTGGAGGGCTGGGGCCCTGGAGCAGAGCCTACTGGAGTCTTTGAAAGGGCTTTACAACAGGATGAAGAAGTTGTTCCTGTGGAGATCCTAGCACTGCCTTGTACAAGGGATGAATTAGGAGGGAAAAGGAGGGTATCCAGGATTCCCAGAAACAATAGAATTTGTGGTAGAGGCTGTCAGGGACTGAATTAACTGCTTCCTATCTACAGTAATAGCTTTGTGGGTTAGGGTAATAGTCAGACCTAGGTAGGTGACCTGGAGGGTAGACAATTGGACGGAAAACGCTAATGCAAGTCCCTGCAGGGCAAGTCCAGGGAAGGAATATAATACTGGGGAAAAGCCAGGAGTGCATGTTTGTCAACAAAAAGAAACAAATCACGACCAAGTGAAGATCTTGAAGTGTGATCCTCCCTGAAACTAGTTCACATTTACACTGACTGATGGGGAAACTCACCAATCGATGACGCCAGTGGTGTGCGAGTATGGGCCATGACCAGGCAGGTGGAAGGTGGTTCCCGGTGAAAGTGTCAAATGGGACCTCTGGCACCTATGTGCACTTAGGGCTGGGAGGAGAGCCTTGACATCAATGTTGGGTTTTTTTGCATGTGAATAGAATCTCAACACCGGGGAATACCACACTAGAGTCTATTAGCAGAAAAGCACACAGAGATGCCAGGAATCAAAAGAGAAAAGGGAAGGGGTCTTGTGTGAGCACTTTCTTTAAGAGGGTGAGTGGGCCCATGTTTGCATAGCCACTCCCAGGGGTATAGCAGCAGCTCTACTCCATCCCAGGTGAATGCCAGATGCTGGCCTTGGGAATGCTTGCAGGAACAATTATAGTATCAAAAGAGGCATTGTATTTTCTTAGGAGTCAGTAGTGGGAGTGCTAGTAGACTGTGAGGAAAGGAAATAACTAAGAATCTATATGTATAGAATCTTGGAGGTCTAGTTAAAGAGGAGCTACCACAAATGCTAGTGCAGAAAGCTTTAATCTATGTTAAATTATTTATGCTTCTTTTAAGGGAATAAGTACTTTTATTTGTGTTGTAAATTTTAAAAGTATCTTTGTATATATTCATTGAGCATGGTGTTATGATATGAAGTTTTCTTATAAGTATATATTATATTTTGGACATATTCTCCTCATCTCCTCTATTCTTAAATTTTAAACTTTAAAATAAATGTATTGATTATGACACAGGTAATCAGTAAAGAAAATATAGTAGTGTTTAAGCTTCAGACATCACATGTAGATCCACCTATTTAACTGGCTCTGAGAAACTTCATTGACTCTCCTGTTCTTCCTCCATGGAAGATAAGATTCAGTTTACATGGTTGTTGTGGATATTGAAAAAAACAACATACAGACCCTGACACATGATTTTTCAAATTATGAAGTTATAATAATTATTACAACATTGAACATTGAAAGGAAAACAGTGCTGTGTCAGTCCCTAGAGTCCATTTCTTTTAAATCCTTCTTATTGAAGCACAGTTTTGAGCTGCCCCCTAACACACATGTATTTACTTATAGGTTACACATATATACTTCCATCAAGGTAAAAAAAGCCTCATGGCTTTCTATTCACAAGGGACAGTGTGATTGTTAATAATGATGAACAAATTTCATTTTAAAAATCACTTCTATGATAATTCTGATTTTTAGCTGGATAAATGTCAGATGTAGTTAAATTATTGCTTTGATGCTTTCTAATGACACTGACAAAAACTAATTTTCCTAAGTAGCAGATGGAGGCTCATACAATTACATAAGCTGTCATCACAGTTCTCCTATAGCATCTCTGCAAGCCTCTGGAAGGGAGGGGGAAATACCTAAGTTATATAATCTGTAAATCATCTTAGGCAGCCACATACAACTTTCATTGTGTCAAACTGTTCTGGGAAGTGTTGACCAGGAGAGGGTACTTTGATGGTGGTTTGGGTGCTGCATCCACTTTGTGCAGTAAGTGGCTATCCAGCAAGTGAACGCAAGGAGAGAGGAATGGGTATTGACATACAAAATATCATTCACATCCATCTTTACTTACATGTACAGAGTTTTGAGAATTTCTTCACATGTTCAGAGGAGTTACCCTATCCATCAGTTCCTCTTAGGAGATCATTAACTGGAAACCTGAAGAAGGTCCATGATATTAAAGTAGGCTGAGATATGACCAAGAGGGACACTGAGGAGTTCTGCCTTGCAGAATGCGCAGGGTAGTTTATAAAAAAATGGAAGACAAAGATAGTATATTGTTTAGAAGAAATCAGTGGTATTTAGACTCTAGGTTCTATATAAAAGGTTGAAATGAATAAAATACAGATACAGATTATTTTAGCATCTCTTCTAGTATCTTGTACAAAGATTGTTTTCTTATGTAACATCAGGGTGAATGTAACAATTTCAGACAAGTGGAATTCCATGCAGCACTATCTGGTACAGAAAATGATCCAGATTTTCACTTATGAATCTCTTTCAAAGTTGTATTTGATTCTGCAAGTCTTAGTGACAGGGACAGGTTATGAGCAATGCATTAGTTAGTGATTTTTCTTCATAAAGTGTTACCCTAAGACATCATCAGTAGTAGTATAATCATGCAGGACCATCTTCACATCTGTGGTAGTTTTGGCAGAAAACTATGATTCATTTTTTATGGCTCCAGTGCTTACTGTGTGCTTGTTTTTACTTTGTAACTAGAAGCACACCCTTTCTAGCAATCCTCTGGTTTGGTGGGATTTTGTCATCTGCCTACTTGTTTTGTAAAAAGAAGGATAGAATATGAGAGCTATAGCATGTGAACTGGAAAACTGGCTGTGTGAATGAAGAAAGAGGTAAACAGAATGGCAATTAGATAATATCTAAAACAAGAGTTCAAGGGATGGTAGCCATAAAATAAGGAAAAGGAATCCGATGAAGAGAGAATCTAGAGGATTCTGTGGCAGTGAAGGGCGTAGAGTGATAATGGTGGACAAGTAAAAAAGAAACAAATTTTTAGAGCCGATTGGACAAATAAAAGTAATCATGTCAACAAAAACAGAGCATGAAGGCACAGTTCTAGTCAAGGATTTTAATTCACACAATCATAACAAACGAGAAATATTAATAGCTCACCAAGTGCCAGGCGCTGAGCCAGGTGCTCTGTGTAATTCTCACACTTCTAGCAACAAGAATCAGGTTAACATTCTGAGTTAGATTTGGGGACACTGGGTTTGACACTGGTCATCCCAGAAGGAACACTGACCTGACAAAGGGCTACAGGCTGTGGTAAGGAAAAGGAGGGAGGGGCCTCCAAGTCATCAAGAGGCGCTTAACCTAAGAATGGCCTCTTAGCTGTGGGTACTAGCAGGGACGCTAGTTGAATACAGCAGATAAATTCAGAGTCAATCTTAGTGAGAATGTAGGAATTTTCATGAGAGAGAAAAAAATTACAAATTTGTGTCTTATTATGTTTCTGGCCCAGACTTTTGGGCCTAGTCTCAAGGTTCGGACTCACTGTTCCACAGAAATGCACGCAGTCCCACAGAATCACACTGATACTTATATCATTTTTATACTGACTGACCTAGGGCCCAGGCATATAACTTAAGTCTACTCTTAAACTAAGCCATGATTCTTATCTTGTTCAGCCATGTGGCTCAGTACCTTTTCTCAACAGCATTTCAGTATTTTTCCTCTGCGTCTCTTGGCATCTCTATGGCATCTATGCTCTGTTCTTCCTGTTCTCAGAGTTTTCTTAGTCTGGTAGCCCTGCCCACACTTCCTGTCTGCTTCTGGCCAATCAGCTTCTTATTAATCCAGTAGGAGGGATAAATATTTACAACATATCAACATAATCCCACTACAAATTTGTAATGACATTTTGGTCATAGTGACTTATTTTTGAATGTTTAGTTTTATTTTCTTTTAGCTACTGTTTATAGTTATAAGAATTCATCCTAAAATGACTTCTGGCTTGATTTACATTGCTGTGCCCTGTACTTTGGGGTGTGTGTGTGTGTGTGTGTGTGTGTGTGTGTGTGTGTATGTGTGTGTATACGTGTATGCTCATGTGCATATGGAAGCCAGAGGTCAATGGTGGATGCCTTCCTCTATTGCTTCCAACCTTATTTTTTGTGACACAGTCCTACTAAATCTGGAGCTCACCAATTTTGGAACAATATCAGACCAGGAAGCCTCAGGGATCTTCCTGTCTCAGCTGTCTCATGCTAGGATTACAGATCATCTCTTCATGTAATAACTGGGGATCTGAACATGTCTCTCATGCTTAGGTATCATGTACTTTACCATTTGAGGCATCTCATCTGCATCATTTTGATTTTTATAGCAAAAGAAAAAGCAATGTAATATCATACTTATCTAAACAATGGAACTTTGGGATGTCTAGATCATTCATAGGAATTATAATTGCTGAATTCATAAATGCCTAACTCTCCTTAGTTTTTCCCCACAGTAGTGACATACTCGTTTAATTGTGAACTTGCTTTACCAAATCTCACGGGATTCTTCTAAATCCCACTCTGATGCCATTTTGTTCCATTAACTTTGATCATCCTCTGGTACTTGATGAATTCTGCATTGTGCCATTATCTGAATATGACAGGCTTGGTGAATAGAAGTAAATGGGACTTTATCTCTCTAATATTTCAATAATTGTAGAAAGGATAAGAGTGCACATTAAATGACAATTTTGAGGAATAAATACAAACACACTTCAGTCTATCATTTAAATAAACAAACCATTTAGGAAAGCTTAAGTAGGCAAATTATCCATTTTCACATGCTAAATGTGCTTCTCTAGCAAGATCTGTGTGTGCAGACATTGTTGCTTCCTTTCCATTCACTGTGTCTCAGGTTTTTTTTACCTTATCTTTCCTGCAGTACAGTGAAGCACTGAGAGTGATTTGGAATGCTTAAGTCTAAAATAGATAGAAGAAATTGGATTTGTGGTAAAAATCTATGGTCTCGTATCAGAGACCCCAAGTCTTGTCCTGATAAGACAGAACAGGAAACACACATCCCTCCCTAGGATGCCACCATGTGATAAGCTGCACATAAGCTCTGGCTGTCCACCAGTTTCAATTGAGCCAAGTAGAAGGGTTGTCAAGAAATCACACATTTAAAGGGAAAAGATATACAGAAGACCAGAAATAAGCAGCACTATAGAAGCTCCTCTGGGATGTTTGGTGAGATTCACTGGGCACACTTAAATATTCTACAGAGCCCATGCTTTTCACTGGTCAACATTTGTTTAAGAAGAGGGAGTTTAAGTTGGGGATCTTAATTTTCTCATTGCATATTATCACAGTATACCTATCATATTATTAACAGAAAGAAGGCAAAATTAATAGAAATTTGTGAAATTTCAACTCACCATAATTTAAAAGTAATTATGTTCTGTTTTCACTTTTCAGTGTATGAATTATGTATGATAAATGACACTTACTTAATTTTCCTTCACTTTTGTTCTTCATAAGCTCTGACAAACACTTTTATGGTTTCTGTATATGGATTTCACAGGCTTGTATGGATTCTCTTTGGAATACTTCATGACAATCTGAGGAAAGCATATTATTGGATAAATTATTTATATAAATTGTTATGACTTTATCTTTATTAAAAACTCCATGTTTTTTCCTCCTGATGACCACCTTTATTTCTTTCAAACAACCAGTGCAAATAGCAGATTATAGAGTACATATTATCATGTGTAGCACCCAAAAGACAGCTTTGGCTGATATGTAAACATTGCAAATTAAGGAATAGCCAAAATTAAAAATAACAAATTTTATAATAGAACAAAACAACAAATAGGTCTTTGCTTAGTTATTTTCTGTCAGTCTTCATTACCCATCAAAGACCCCAGAAATAGCAAATGTTATATTAAATGGTTGTATTTGTAAAGATAAATATAGATACATGATGAAGACAGCTTGTCTATGTCATTTAATGTTAATGGTTAATTTCACTCTTCATATATATCAGATTCCTGATGTGTTCTCAAAGTTTCATAACTAATAATAGAAAGAAATCTGCTAGTTCACAGTGATTTTGATATATGACTTTTAACATGAAAAAATACATTTATACATTAATATCATTAAGTGCTTCTTTCTCATTCTGAAAGGCTCTTTAATGTTTCTATTATTTCTGATTTAGGCTGTTGATAAATTAATATTAATTACAGCATTTATTTGCTTATTTAGATTATTCATTTTGTTGGCCAAGATGAGTCAATATTCTTTCTTTAAAATGCAATCAAGTTTTACACCTGTTTTGTTTTACATAGACTTACATTTAATCTTGAATCTTATTATTATTATTATTATTGTTAACAAAGAAGTCACACTTTCTAACCTTGTATATCCTTATTATCTTGAATTTTAACTCTTCATTTAAAATCTTCTGCATGTAAATTTATCTCAGATTCTCACAGTACAACTGGGAGAAATTGTGTGTTCTTGCTTCTTTGTGCACATGGTAATTTCTGGCTGAAGTCAAGTACTATCACTCTATACCACTGAAAATTTTACACTTGTTCCTCCTCTATGAGAATGCTATTCTTCTGATCAGCTACTTTGTGCCTTGTGTGAGCGCTAAGTACTGTACTTCCTGTTCCACTGTGGAAGTCTCTCCTCTATTCTGGTGTTTGATTACATGTATGTATTAATTTCTGCTCAGCAGAAGATCTGAACACTCGCATTCAGTTCATCTTCCTTCCTGTCTGTCCAGTATTCTGATATGTGAAGTTTTTCTTTTTTGACTTTTCTGAGGACTGCACTCTCTCCTTACTTCTGGGAGACTGCTGGGCTCTTAGATATTTCTAGCCTGGAAGATATCTTGATATAGGAAACTTGAGAGAGGTTTCAACTCAACTAGATTAAATTCTGGCCAGTGCCAGGCTCTTCTGGTTACCCACTGATTATTCTTGTTGCCTCAGTGGTTTTAGTGCCTTCAGATTGAATCTCTTTTTAGTCTTTTTTATTTAATACATTTTACATACCAACCACAGACTCCCTTCTCACCCTCTTATCCCTCCTTCCACTCCCCTTGGGGAGGGCGGTAGGGAGGAGGGGAGGGGGATGAGAACATAAGGGAACAGAATGGTTGAGTTGAAACAGGGACAGAGTGGGAGAGCAATAAAAATGTATCTATATAGTGGGAGACATCATGGGATAAAACTCAAGAAGATTGTCCAGTGTGAAGGTAGCAAGCTAGTCCAAGGTAGAATTTGGGCAAGAGATTATTATCCTGATCATCTAAAGTGATAAGAAGCAAACCAGTGATGGTGTGAAATTGTTACCATTGCTTAAAATCATCTCCATCACAAAGAAAAGAGCTAGGCTACTATGCTAAGGAAAAACAACTAATGAAACAGGTGTCCAGACACAGACACCTGAATTGCCTACTGACAGAGCATGTGTCTGTCTTTCCATTGTTCAAAGTGAACTCACAAATAATTCTACAGCAATGCAAGTGTTTAGTGCAATGCCTCAATGTGTACTATGATTGTTATAAAGTGAATGCCAAGGGTGATGCCACAAATACTGATATCAAACGTACAGAAAGAAACCTTTACAAAGGGACATGGCAGGTTAATTGTGGATGTGAACTATTTGTCACATCAAACAGCTGGTGTAAAGGAAATGAGTTTATCCTGGATATATATGCCACAGCAAACATAGGCTGCTTTACCAGCATGTTCTATAGTGTCCAGTCAGAAGGCAAGTTTGCAGTCCAAAAGAAGAGAAAAATCTCATAAAAATTAATTACAACTTGAGGTACATATTAGGTTCTCTTAAGCATTACCCCTGTATTTATTAACACTACTTACAGAAGAACAAAGTGATACTTTGTCAGTAAGATATTAGCCACACATTTTAAAAATTCATTTGTGAAGGGGCACTATGGTAGAGTGAATGAAAGGTGGCATGACAAAATTTGAAGGACGAAAATTCCAAGAGAAAAAACTACCTCAAAATTTCTCTCCATTTAAGGGGACGACATCACTATTCTGATTCTCTCTTGCAGCATCAATTAGTTAGAGCCTCTATCTAGTTGATTATTTTCTCTTTTGAAATGTAAATGAACACTTGAAAGTTGAGTCATATTCAATCTTCCAGCAATAACTTTTATCAGCTCATCAGATCCACACCTAGTTGAGACACACAGCTCATAGCGGTGAGTGATTGGAATGGAAAAGAAAACCTGTGGTGCCTGTTGGAACACTTAAGTGCATATCAGCAGAGAGGTGCCACATTTGGACAGGCCTTCTCTTTCCTGTATAGGAGCTTCCTTATACAACTGGATGTTCAGTACTCCAGGCTTCATTTCAATACTGTACTGGGCATCCCACCCCCTATGTATAGGTGCTACATTCTAAACCCCCCAATGCATCTCTCTCATGTTAGATACTATTGAACCCTGTGTTTTTCCTATTTCTAATGTTATGGTTTATGCAGACTGTGTACTTTGCAGATCTGCAAGCACCCAGGAGACAGACCCAGGGGCATGCCTGGCAGGGAGTTTCTAGATAGGGTCAATGTGAGTGGCACCGTTTCACCCAGGACACCTTGCCTACCCATGCATTATCTGATACTAGTCCTCATCACTCATGTGGCTTGTGATTCCAGGTTTTTTGAAATGTGTGAGGCTAGGTCACACTGCTTCCAGCAAGTGTTATTCTTTACTATGTTCTATCACATTCCATGACTACTTAACTTTGGCTCCCTCAATGGAACTTTAAGTTAACTCTTTTTAGAACTGAGAAATGATGAGAATTAAATGTGAAATGACTGAGCTTCTCAGAACCAATTACAGAATTTAGATGCATTTTATAGACAGCTACCTCAAGTGCCATGCTAATGGATGTTGTTAGGCAATAATCCCACAGATATGCAAATCTTGAGACGGGTGAGATGGACAAGTGGCTTCAGAGCATTGCTTCAGGTGCCTCTGCTGCTAAGCTGTGATAGGATAGTGTCACAGGTATGGGGAAGACTCCAGCATCTTCCAGATTCTATCATAGACTCAGTGCCCCACATAAGCAATGAGATTCTAGGTTTGACGCTACCTAAGCTATGGGAACATTGACCTTGGCAGCTGCTGATGCAGCATCCTAGGCAGAGCACTGCAGGACTATAGAGAATTGTGTTTGACTATATCTCAACATGAATAGTTTACTCCATTGATCAGGGTTCCATTCAGTAAGTGGAACCAATAGAAGGTAAGTATTGTAAAGGATCATCTACAGCAATATGCATTGTTGGACCTGATTAGCTATTCTCTGAAAAGTTTTAGACATACAAAACTTCAATGGTTATCAATGTCATGGGTATCTCTACAGAACTGTATGCTCTTACTTCTGGAAGCAAATATACTACTGCCCAGGAAATGGAGAAGCCAAAATGGGTCTGGACAGTGCTGGACAGCTACACAGGCAAAATGAGTCAGCAGAAGAGAAACAATGCTTAAAAGTTTCAGTTGGGGTTTCCTCAATAACCCTATATACGAAGCAAAACAGACATTCCAGTACATGTGTCTTTCAGATCTTCCCCACAG
This sequence comes from Sigmodon hispidus, assembly GCA_004025045.1. NCBI lineage: Eukaryota > Metazoa > Chordata > Mammalia > Rodentia > Cricetidae > Sigmodon > Sigmodon hispidus. The sequence goes on from PVIH01008780.1 coordinate 28,899, forward strand.
TTATCTCTTTTGAACTAGAAATGTGTAAGGAATGGACTTGTAGGAAGCATGATCACCTATGGCATTTTTTTTCTTTTTTCTTTTTTTTTTTTTCTTTTTTTTACCCACTACGAAGTTTTGCAGTGTACAGCCTGTATTACTGCATGTGGCAGTCTGAAGACATCATTCAGCTATGGCTCCCTCATTGGGAAAGGGTAAGCTGAGAGAAAGCCCATGACAATGTAATGAAGAGACTTGCTTGGCAAATCTTCATCCCCCCAAAGCAGTCGGTAACTGGGAGAAAGGAGTTGGCGGTGCAAACATCTTCTTTTTTGGCTCCATAATCTCAACATCCCTCACATCAGTGTGAGAATCACAGTCCTGGTTTTTACTAGAACAATATAGACACATTCCATTTCATCTCTCACAATGACAAAACAGCTCAGGCTAAACTAACATTTTTTTTCCTAACTTCAAACATGATTCGGGGGAAAAAGGAAAGTTTCTTCTTTTTCTCCTTTTATGTCCTATACAGCTTAGAAAAAATTCATAATTCAAGAAAAAGAATTTTATACTTTGTTGTTTATCTCAGAAGGAAAGAAATGCTGATTTAAGTCTAATTTAAGGAGGGACAATTTCTCCGCTAGTTATCTTTGCTGTCTCGCATTCCTATATCCAATTGTTGTGGGTTTTTAAAAACTTAGCCTATTAAGTGTTCTCAGGTCAATAAGTATTACTTTTCCTTGTAATCTGTACAACATCCACAACTGTGTATTCTCTCAGTACTGTGGCATTACCTATACAGGTCTTGTGTGGTTTCAGCTTTATTAAATTAATAATTTAGGAACATAGCGATATTCTTTTCCAATTAGTCTCGAAGCTCTTCAAAGAATTATTTTATCTCTGATAACATCAAATGAAACTGCTTACAGTTTTTTTATTTGCTTTATAGTTCTTTAAAGGACACAAAGACATCATTTGTGAATAGCTGATCAAATGTTAGAATTTCCTTTTGGATCCAAAAGTCCTGTTAAACTGAGATTGTATTTGAAGTTCAGTATATTTAAATATCCTACTTTGTGGCTGACCCATGAGAGGTGGTCTAGAGAAAAGACGGATCAAGATAACCTGTCCCTTCTTTCCTTTTCTTCCCTTCTTGTTTTTTTTTTAAAAAAAAAAAATAAAAAAGGTACTTTTCACTGATGTCAGTAGAAGATCAAGTATTCTTTGAGAAAGATTTTGGTTATCTCTCCTATGTGGCTAAGAAGATCTGAAGTTATAAATGCAAAAGCAGTCAAGGAGATGAGAAAAGACCTGACAGGTGACAAGCAAGCATGAGGTGTGACCCCCAAACACCTGCAGCTCCAGATGGTAACAGTAGGGTAAACTGTTCAGACAGATCTTGCTGCTTAAATAGTACGTTGCTTTGAGCATCTTCATACCTGTCAATAATTGCTATTAGTTTACTTAATTAAGTAATTACTGAAAATTTAGCAAAAGACACTGCAGAGTAATAATCTTGTAAATCAATATCTCCTTATTAATAAGTAATTGTAAAGCAATTTGGAACACCAACTCCAGAAAGCACATTTTAAAGAATGAACAATGACCTGTACTGTTCAATCCTAATTAGTCAACTCTTTGAAAATGCTTAGATTATATATTTCTAAAAGTCTTCATGTACAACAAATTATTAAATCTCTATAACTGATGTTAATTGAACATATGATCCCTTATTTCTATGGATGACAGGAAAACATATATGTTCAGATTCAAATTGTCAGTTTCTTTCATCTAAGAAAGAAGCCTTTAAGATCAGTACCATTCTGCATTGCTTGGCCCTTTACCCCTGCCTAGCCCAAGAAGGTCACCTGTCACCTGTCATTGGAGGTTTTCATTTGTGGAGCACTATCTGTTAGCCTTTGGGATATTCTCCTCAATGTCAGAATCTCTTAATTGGCTCTCTATATGTCCTCTAGGTGCATTCACAAATGATATCTCTCTTTGAGACTCTTCAAGTTTGCTTTTTCATTTGCTATAATAAAACTCTAGCCAAATGGGACTTGAGAAGGAAGGAGTTTATTTTATTCCACACTTTCAGATAACAGTACATCACTGAGGGAACTCAAGGCAGGAATCAAATGAGAGATCTTGGAGGAATTCTGCTTAATTGCTTGTTTTTTCTGCTAGTGCTTAGCTAGCTTTCTTACATATTCCAGATCCACCCACCTAGGGACAATGGTACATCAATTAGCAATCAAGACAATGCCTCACAGAAATGTGCATAGTCCATCCAGATAACGGTAATTTTTCAATTGAGGGTTTCTCCTCTCAGCTGATCTAGGGTGTTGTTAATATGCCAGGTGTCCTGTCCTTATGATGTTTTGACCTCATCTTTTATGTAAATGCTTTTATCTGTCACTGATACTTTAGTAACAGGTGACAGCAGAGAGTTTCTGTAAATTTAATTGAACTGAGGTTGTAGTTGAGGGGTAGAGTATGCATTTAGCATGGCTAAGTCCCTGGATTTAATACTTACTAACACACACACACACACACACACACACACACACACACACACACACACACACACATATACACACACACACACTCACCACACGATGACAGATGAACAAATAAACAGAGACAGAGATAGATGATAGATAGATAGAGGGATAGAGAGCAGAAATGAAGGATTACTTTATAACCCTTAATATCCATTAAAGTACTTCTAGGAAATTAGTAAAGACTACCCAATATTACCAGAATTAAGAATAAGATAGTAATACACTAAGTCCTTTTTAAATGACTATATGATATTTAAACCATACTGACACATCTTTTCCTGATCTCCATTCCTACATTGCTACCTCTTTTCAGAATTTGATTTTGTGGAATGAGTACCTTAAATGCTACTTTTAAGCAGATTTTTATTCTTATTTAAAGTATAATTTACGGTTAAATTGGGACCTCAACTCTTTGGTTCTTATTATAAGAAGAGCTTGCTTTCAAAAATCCTGATACTTTCATAAACTTAAGGTAGAATTGGATCTTAAAACAGAAAAACCCTTTGTTTAATGTTTCATATAATTACAAAAGCACATCCACCAATCAACTCTGGAGTAAATGGCAGAATACAGAGGGCTTATGCCTCTAGTTACCCCAAACATAAGAAGAAGATGGACATTTTTATTAAAATGAAGAGCTCTAACTTGACTGCAGCATCATTTCCTTTCACTAATTGGTTAGTAAAATATAAGTGGAACCATAGACCTGCTGAAGAAAGAATAAAGAGACTGCAGATAGGTTGTGAGTCATCTATAGTTTTGGTCTAGAGTTTGGAGCTCCACGAGGTAGACAGGAGGCATGTTTCCCACATAAAGAAATGGGATACATAAAGGAAAACAAACAATGAAGCATTGCAAAATTTAAGAAATTGTAAAATTTAAAAAATTGCAAAATGTGAGTGCAGATGCAATGGTTAATATGGTGGTAGAAGGTTTTGTAAATCTACTAAATCAGTGAGATTTGGGGGCATTTAGTTGACATCCAAGGAAAGATATCTTTTTGCCACAAAAGCCAGGACCTCAACACCAAGAGAAGAAGTAAGTTGGACTTAGCACATGAAATACTAGAATGAAGTTTGATATGAATAAAATATGACATCATCAATTTACCTTGCTAGAACAAGTTCAATACTTATCTAAATGCCTCAGACGAGATGTCATCAACAATGTTCAGTATACAGATTTTAAAAAATTGACATCTGCAAAGTGTATCAAATTTTAGAAGGTAAATAAATAATATTTTATATAATTATTTAATGTAAAATAAAAGCAGTTGACTATGGACCAGGATGTTAGAGCCCTTAAATAATGACTTTGAACTATACGTAAAATAAAGAAGATAAAGAAAAAGGTAGTGACAAAAATGATATTGGGAAACCACCAAAAAAAAAAAAAAAGTAGAAATTATTCCAAAGATTAGAGGAAAATTCTAACAACAACCAAAGTAATGCCAGCTGCTCTTAATCTTAGATAGGAGACTGCAGAAAGAAAAGTTCAGAGACACAGAGGCAAATCAGTATGCTATTTAATCTGAAGAATAAAGACAAGTGCAAAACAATGGTGTGAAAATATTAACGAGTGTAACATGAATAACTGGAATCCCAGGGAAAGAGCTGATAGGACAACAAACAAATAAACAAACAATCCCTATTTTAAAGAAATACTTAGCTAAATGCCCTAAATTTGTTTTTTAAAAAAGGTCAATGTAAAGAACCTAATATCTCAGCAGAGTGAAAACAATAAAAATATATGAAAAATGAAAAAAATCACCCAAGCACTGCATAATAAACCAACTAAAAATAACAATTAAAAATGCACAAAAAAAAAAACAGAGAAAAGGGGGGGGGTAGCCAAGATCTACAAAGAAAAAGACATAAGGGAGGTATGAAGAGAATGAAATCACAGAGAAATGAAAGAGGAGAAAAACCGAAAAGAATTAGGAAACAGGAAAAATAAAAATACCCAATATACCAACCAAGAATTAAGTATCTAAAACAGGACTAGTACTACTGGCCTGTGATCCTAGCTACCCAAGAAGGTGAAGCAAAAAGGCCACCCTGGGTTAAAAGAGGGTGCCCCAGGTCAGCATGGGCAGTTTGGTGAGACCATCTCAAAAATTGAAAAGAAGGCAGAGAGAAGGAGAGAGAGAGAGGAGAGAGAGGGAGAGAGAGTGGGAGAGAGGGAGGGAGGGAGGGAGGGAGGGAGAGAGAGAGAGAGAGAGAGAGAGAGAGAGAGAGAGAGAGAGAGAGGTGAGAGACTCTCAGTGGCTGAGTACTTGCCTCATATTCATCAGGTCCAAGGACCTCAAAAATATAAAGAGAAAGAAATCAATATGTAGAATAAATATCTTTCATGAAGGAAAACAACCAAAATACATATTTAGATATTTAGACAAATAAAATCTAAGGGAATTTCTCTTTAGACCTCAAGAAATTCTGAAGAAAAGTCTTTGGAGTGAAGAAAAATGTCATCAGATAAAAATTTCCACTCAGTGAAGGAAGGAAGACAACCAGAAATAATTACAATGTAAAGATTTTTTAAAGCTTTTTTCTTTTAATTTATCCATGAGAAAATCAGCTGCATACACACATCCCTTATAGTTATGACATTTACAAGTACAAAGCATATCAGAATGGCAGCATACTACCGAGAAGGCAAGGAGGAAGAAGGCAGGCATGGATTAACTCCACATGCCTCACACCTGACTTGAAATGCAGCAACCCTTTCCCTAAAGGAGCATAGGAAGTAAAGAATGCATGCTACAAGCTCCAGGGAAACCACACATCTTCATAATAAACCTCCAGGCAAGTGTCAAATGGAGTTACTTCTATACCATTTCTCCTCATCGACAATTATATAATGTAATGAAAATAACTATATAAAAATAATTTGGCCAAGGTAAGCATCTTTGTTGAATGGTCTGGCATGGGAGAAAGATAATACACATTATTTTATATCCTGAGTGTTGGCATTCCATTTCTGATAAACTAAGTGTGTTCTAAACCCTTTTGCTGCTTTGATTTGTGGTATTAATTCTCTCTGTCCCTTGAGAGTCTGTGCAGCAAATAGGGAGTTTTATTCATTCATGCATTCTTTACTTTTCCTCTTGACACTATAGATGATGGTTTTGTCACTCCATGTAAATTCTTATACCATGGACACAAAACCAAAGAGAAATGTTAAACATTCTTTGTTTGGTGGGATATGTTTGATATTTGAGTGGCTATTGAATTTTTTTAAATTAAACTGAATACTAGCAATTATTTCTGTAGTAGAAAGTATTCTTTTAAAGAACACTTTTCTATTACACCTTGTTCATGTTTGGACCTAACCCTCAAACTCTTCAAAGGGCTCTGTATAGGTCAGGGTACTTTACAGGAACAGAATCAATAGAATGAATATACTTTTATATGTATATGATTTATTAGAGTGGCCAATGGGTTGTGATCTGGGTAGTTCAACAATAGCTATCTCTCAATGGAATAACAAAATCATCTGGTAGTTGTTTCACTTCTGAGACTGGGTGTCTAATCTGGTCTTCAGTCTATGTTAGAATCTTGAGGAGGCACACACCAGTATCAACAAGGGAATGCCTCAGTCCTGAGTTGAATGAACTTTCCAGTGAGAAAGAATAAAGGCAAAAATATTTCTTCTTCCATGTCCTTTTATATGGGCTGACATCAGAAAGTTTGGTCCAAATTTAGGGTGGGTCTTCTGACCTCAAATGGTCTGAGTATAGAATGGATCATCCCACCTTAAATGGTCCAGTCAAGAAATCCCTTTACAGGCATGCCAAGCTGCTTGCCTTTAGTTGATTTCAGATATACTCAAGTTGACAACCAAAATTAGCCATCACAGGCTCTTTTCTGCAAATTATAGTCCTCAAATTCAATAATGTAAGTCGGTGACACAGTGATTGATATTCTTGTGTTACACATGCAGTTCCATTGCCTGAGTAGCAATACTAAATGATAATGTGGGGTATTCTTAAACAATCAAAAAGTCACAGGTTATTTTGTTGTTGTTGTTTTGTTTGTTAAAATGGCACTTTGTGCATCCATCAATGTAAGTGCTACAACTCAAATGGAAAAGTATCCTGACGCTCAGGAGCCAAAAATTACCACCACAAAGTCACACTGCACAACAAACCTCACACAAGAGATTTTGGGTGACAGAAAAAACCAGGAGGGTGGTTTCTTGCTTCTGCTTGGGCAAGAAACAGCAAAGAACTGCACAGAAGTCAGGATTTACAAAGCTTTCCTTGGGAAGTGGGTTCAGATTTCAAGTTCCAGAGCTTGGATTTCTTACTTTATAGGGTGGGGCAGGGTCCAGCAGTTAGGGCAGTAATAATGTCCTGTGGGTGAAACCTGGCAGTTGGAGGTCCTCAGTGGAGGGGCTTACATTTGATCCTATTCTAACTAAAACTGGAACTTGAAATGTGATCACCTTAAATGCTTTCCTCTTGGCAAAATCTGCCTTCTGATAGACAGGTTTTCCTCAAAAGATTCTATTTCTGGATCAGAATTTGAGCTTGAAAAAAGGAACTATGACCAGAGAATGTTTATGTTATCTTAATCCCAGTAAATCATAAACAAACAAATAAACGTGCTTTCTTCCTTTGGATTCTGATGAGATCCTAGATCCATATAACATCTGAGGCTGGCCTAACACTTTATGGCTTAGATTTGATTACTGTTTCCCAGTCTGTCCTGACTGCTTCAAACAACCTGTCATAGGCTGAATTCATTTATTCCAAGGTGAAGTCCAGCTCAAGAGAGTAAAATCCTAGTCCATATCAGACTTCATTATTCAGTCAGAGAATTCTGTAGCCTATGCATGTCACTAGGCAGGTGAGCAGACAGCTTTAGTGCTGGCATCAGTAGAGAACATTCAATATGACTTCTAAGAAGGATAACAGAAACAGACAACACAGAGTGAAAGCACCTGTTACCTATGCTTACCACTCTGCTGCTGAGATAGAGAGAAAAATGAATTCTCTGCTAGTGACATCATGTTGAAAATATTAGGCACCTATAGGGTCCCCAATGAGCTGTCACACTGAAAAATAGTGTCATTCTCAATGACAAAGGTGAACTTGGTAGAAAATCAAAAACACAAGGTAGTGAGTATACAGAGAAAAATGAATATACAAAAGAAAAATTCCAATGGTCAGGACTAGTGGTATGTTTAAAATACATAAGACAACATTAGTTATTTGTAAATTATAAAATATATCTCTTCATTAAAATGTTCCTTCCACAAAGAAGAACTACTGCTCAAAAATTTAAGGATTCCAAAGTTTGAAAAAATATACTACCATATCATAATTAATAATATGAACTGCAAAAGTAAATACTTAGAGAATACAAGTAAAAAACAGTCCAAGAATATAGGCTAAAGAGAACAATGTGTCATCTGTAGTCTTCAAAGCAAGGGCTATGGGTACACTTTCGAAGTATGAACTTCTCCTGAGATGGCAAGCCAGAAAATGGTTTGGACATAAGTAGAAGATAAATAAATATAGTCAGAGGTTCTATAGATGCTCCAGAACAGACATGAGAATATTGGAAGGGAATATACTATACATAAACATGATCCCAACTTCCTGTAGAGGTTTTACAATTGACCTGGGAGCATAGTTTTTAAGTCAGGGTAAAGTAAAGGAACAAAACTAATAGAATAAATAAATATATATTGTAAGGATTCCTGGCATTCCCTAGCTGAGCCTCTCAGCTCAGGTGGGATGCACCTTGCACTGAGGCACACCCCTGGGCGTGGCTATGTAAACGCTGCAGCACTGAGTATGAAAGCATCTCCCAGGACCATGGCTGGAACTGGAAGCACCTGTCTGGACCCATGATGCATACCCGTGCAAGCCCCTTCCCTTAAAAGCGGCTGCAAGCGCGTGCTCGGCCCTTTTCTTTCCTCTGTCCCCTGACTTCTGTTCTGTTCTTCTGTCTCTTTACCAGCCTGGGACTTTTCTCTTAAATAAACGCCATGTGTGGCCTTGCTAGCGTGTGCTTGCTTTTACACGCAGAACTACTATATATTACTCACAATAAAAAAGCAAAAATCCCCATAGGTTTTCAGTTCACAAGACAGGATGTTTTAGCAGATTGATGTTGAACCCTAAGGAAGTCCTAAAGAGCTGCTGTTCTTCAGTCTAGGTTAGAATCCTAAAGAAATAAGTTCTAATATCAGCAAAAGAAAGCTGATGTGACTGTATGTCTCAGCAGTCCCAGTCTGGTGAGTCTCAGGGAAGTTCTAGAGAGCTGCTGGTCTTCAGTTTAGGTTAGAATACCAAAGAAATAGGTTTTGATATCAACAAAAGGATGTCTCAGCAGTAGGACATATGAACTTGCCAGTGAGAGTGAGAGCAAGCAAGCAAAACAAAAACAAAAACATTCTTCCAATTCTGCTGTGGGATTATGCTTTTGTTTACCTTTGTAAATATTTGTCATTATAAATATTGGTAAAATAAAATGCTGATTGGTCAAATAACTAGACAGAGAGTAGAGGTGGGGCAACCAGACTAGGAGGATTATGGGAAGCTGAAGAGCAAAATGACATACATCAATGAGAAGCAGAAGAAGGAAGATGAGAAATGCTACACCGAGCAAAAAGGTACCAAGCCTTTTATGGCTAAACAAAAACAAGAAATATGGCTAACTTAAAGTATAAGAATTAGCAAGTAATAAGCCTAAGCCATAGACCAAGCTGCTTGTAATTAATATCAGTTATTATATGATTATTTGAGACTAAGCAGTTGCAGGATTTCTGGTATGGACCTTTGGGCTAGGCCAGGCCAGAAACTTCTGATTCCACATGTCCTTTTATATGGCTATCACGAGAATTTGTGGCTCAGAGTTAGGATGGGTCTTCCCTCTTCAAATATTCCACTCAAATATTCCTTAGTTATACCCAGCTGCTTGAGTTTTAGTTGATTGTAGAAGTAGTCAAACTGACAGCCAAAATTAGCTACCTCAGTGTCTACATGAGTTTCCATGATTCTCTGCCTCCCACAGAATCCACAACTTTTGAATCTACTGGAGACCCAAATCCACTTTGAAAATTAAAACAAACATAATATAAATTGAATACTACTAATGATATCATCTGATATATCCACAGCCCATTGCTTCTGTCCTAATCCTTCACTGCCTATGTGAAAATACTCAGAATTTCTTCACCCAGTGTACTAATGTCACTCAATACTTTAATATCTCTATGATTATTATTTACTAAAAGTCTCTCTGTTTCCAATAATAGGACAAATATGCATGATTTCCTGTTTTAAGGGCAATGATTTAAACTATTGGAAAATTAGAAAATATAGGAGAAATAATATCACATTTTTACAACTTTGGAATTAAGGAAAACACTAGCATCAGTTTTGGTACGATACTGTTATTAATCTAACATCATTAATTTGCAAATGTGCTGGTAAAGTGTTAAGCAAGAACTAGAAAATACTGTCAAAGTACTTGATTTTATAGAAACCCAGATCATTGTTGACAAGACATGGCAGGTTCCTAGAAAAACTAAAATGGAGACCAATCACATCAAGAATTCTAAGTGAATCAGACAAAGGACAAGTCAGTCTCAGATGTAAAGATACCAAACTTCCTTCAAGAGAGGAGAGAAAGCTGTGAAGAAATATGTTTAGAGGTGTTAATGACAAAACAGTAGCCAACAATTGAGTTGGGGTTAATGTTTGACCTTGTAAAGATCTGGATCTCGGGTAGAAAATTATAGAGAGAAACCCAACCATCCTAGGCCTTCTCTGGTTGCCTAAGCAATCTGAAATCTATCTTACTCATAATGGAAGGAACCAAAGGTGGCATTTGTGTGAAAATTGGCTGATCTGATAAAGGTAGTTTTAAAAATGGTGACCCCGAGAGCAGTATGCATGAAGAAATAAATTTTGGGTGGTGGAGAAATGCTTGCTTTATAATCAGGTAAAATCTGTGTCAGATAAACACAGAAGAAGGGACAAACAATTTGAGATGCAAACCAAATGCTGTCATACACACCAAAAACAAAACAAAACAAAACAAAACAAAAACAAATACTGTCATACACACCAAAAACAAAACAAAACAAAACAAAAACAAAAAGCCCAAAACATAAAATCAAAACAAGAAAGAGTTACCTTTCAGGAAGGTGAATTATTTATTATGTATACTCAAGGGCTACACATTTATGTTTTTATCTTTCATTAAAAATAATGGTGTCCTTATCTAAGAATAATGCTCTTTGGAATGTTATTCTCAATCCTTTTTAGAATACCTGCAAATGATAAATCAAAAATTCAATGTTGTTTTATTGCTTATAAAAAGTTAGGAAAAAATGATTTCCAAAACAGCAGCCAGAGAATGAACATCTAGAGAATTCAGCTTTAGAGGTCTCTCTTTTAAACCAAATAGTTTGTGTATATGTGTTCAGTATGTTCTTTCAGCACCTTTTAATATTAATACTAAATAATGAATGGTGGGTACAAAGAGAAGGGATGGGAGTCACTCTATGCATTTAAAAAGAATTGATTGTTCTTAGTCTATTTGGTATAGTGTCATTTTAAATAAGTGTTAGCCTGGAGGAGGTTTTATTGTTTTAAACCACAGGCTTTATATTACAAAAAAAAAAAAAAAAAAAAAAAAAAAAAAAAAAAAAAAAAAAAAAAAAAAAAAAAAAAAAAAAAAAAAAAAAAAAAAAAAAAAAAAAAAAAAAAAAAAAAAAAAAAAAAAAAAAAAAAAAAAAAAACCCTCAGCCTCAAGTTGGATGCTTCTGGCAGCCATAAAAATCTAGCACCACCCAGGGAGGGAGCCTGTTTGCCTCTCTGCTCACTTCTGCCAGGGCAGAGGAATGCTGGATACCCAGAGACAAGGAAGGCTGCAGCCCACGGAACCCCAATCCCACACCTTGGGCTTCCTCCTTTTGCAACACACAGGTGAGTACGCTGTAGCAATGAACCTAGGAGAGGCTGCATAGCAAGCATTAAACGCCAAGAGATCTGCTCTGAAGGTGTGCAAAAGGCTCCCTGGACATCTTGGGGGGGGGGGGACTCATGTTAGCTTGCTTAGGCAGTAAGACTGCTACTTTAGTCAATAACTTCCTGAAAAGGTTCTACTGTGTTTGTTTTCTATATCTTTGTATTTTACTTTTTAGCATACTTTTCTATATGACATTAAAAGAAACTAAACAGTAACCCAATGTTTATTTATTTGTGTCAATTCCGAGTCTAGGTCAGAATCTATTATTCACGTATATCCAAGAGCTCTCAGATGTCACAGCAGGCTTTGCTGCAGAGCATTGTGGTACTGTATGGAGTGCTGTGTGATACAGAATTCAGTTCTCAGTGGCAGCTTGAAAATAACCAAAGAGGATCAAAAGGAAGGCCACATTAGACAGTGCTCCCAACACCACAGACAGGAAATTTTTCCATAATATGTCAAGAATCTCTAAACATAAAACTGTGCTAACAATTTGTGGTCTTGACGCATTTCTTATATCACAAATTCTGTTTCTCCCTCAGATGTCAGAAACTGAGTTGGAAAAGATAAAAGTAAGAACAGTCGAACATTTTGAAAATGACAAAAATAGCATTCCTTGGTTAAAGGAAGGTAAGTCACCCTCTTCTGGATTTTGCTTCTCCTGCTGTAGAAAAGGGACTTTTGCTTACAATCAGAAGCTGGCTCTGGAGGGGCAAGCATGTCCCAGGAATTCAAATGAGACCGGCATTCAGATTTTCTGTCTGTATACACATGTGGCCTGAGCTGTAGTTGGAGGATCTCACTGTTGAAATTATTCTGTAGTCTTTGGGTTGCAACAAACCAACGGATTTGAAAGCCTTAACAGAGTCTCTGGAGCACGAGTTCTCAGTCTGTTGGTCATGATCCCTTGGGTTCATATATTAGATATTTGTGTTATCTTTCCGAACAGTAGCAAAATTAGTTATGAAGTGGCAATAAAATAATTTTACTTTTGGGGGGTTCAACACAATATGAGGGACTATATTAAAGGGTCAGAACATTGGAAGATTGAGCTGAAGAGGCTGGAGGGGCTAGAGATGCATTTTCCTTAGCACCAAGAAGAAAGTGTAATTTGAGGACTAAATAATCATCACAGAAAGGAAGGTGTGCAAGAATGCCTACAAATAGAATCACCATTCAGGGCAGTAAAAGAAGCCACCATCCCCAGAGGAGGGTGCTGCGACCACAGGCCCAGTATGCGTAAGAACACTGCTTGAAATACACACACAAATCAATACGTTCTCCTTTGATGAGTCCAAATTAGTGTTGCCTCTGAAAATATGTCCAAACTCATGATTAGTTACTAGAAGGATTGTCTTTATGAACATCTTTATGCCTCTTAAAGGAAACCAATTTGATATTTTATCTAAATAGGCATCTGTGTCCTTTCCATAACACCATCAAGCCATTCTGTTATGAAGAAACAGTTTTTGTTTTATAAGGTCACAGGAGAGCCTAAGGGATATATTGAGAAGGTGATACAAGCCCCAGACAATACTGATGGCATTAACCACACTGGCGTGTTTATTGACATTTATTGTTGTTTATGCTGAATCATCTTGACCAACCTATAAAGTAATTATTATCAATAATTCACCAATGAGAAAACCGAGCCTTAAAGAGTCCAATGAATTTGCCTAAACTTGCTGGATCCCAGGTTACAGAACTTGATAGTACATGATCTTAACTATCCTCACCAGGTTAAAGAGGAAGAAGGTTCAGTCACCTGTCAGCACAAAATGCATGCTCTAAACAGTGCTTTCCTCCTGTGTTTAAATTAATACCAACACAAAACTTCATCATGCACTCTTGTTCTTGATCCCTCCTACCTCCATCCTCATTTTGGAAGCCTTTAATTAAAAGTTAATCATTTCTTTTATCCAACTGGGCAATCATCAATTAATAATAAGGGCTTCCATCCTTAAGAGACTCTTCAAGAGGCCAGGAAGAAGGTTTGGTCAAGTATCCAGGAAGAAGGTTTGGTCATGCAAGCAGGTGAACCCGAGTTTGAATCTCTGATACGTATATTAAAAGGCATGTCTGCAAACTCAGTGCTGAGGAGATGGGGAGAAGGAAAGAGGAAGATCCCTGAGGACTGCTTGCCACAGCCAGGTTAGCTGAACCAGTGAGCTCCAGGTTCCACGACAGTCTCCTCCTCCTCCTCCCTCTTTTTCTCCTTCTTCTCTCTTCTCCCTCCCTCTCTTTCTGTTACACACATGTTTACATGCATGAGCACGTATATGCACACCTTTACACACACATGCACTCACTCACACATACGAGATTGTATTTCAGGTATATTCATATCAAGTAATTTTGAAATTACTCCCTCAAAAAGTTTCAGGGTCAGAAAATTATCTAATATGTTTTAATCCAAAAATCTTTCATATGGAATATTTTTAAAATAGGGTATATGGGAAAGTATGAACTTAGGTCAAAGTCTCAGTCCTAGTTGTTGTTGTGAATCTCAAGTCTATTAACTGAAGCTGCCTTTTGCTATTGTGTATCATGAAGTTTATATTATTTATTTTGATTTTAATTGCTCCACATTGTAGATTTGTATAGAAATAATGATGAAATCAATAGACAAATCACTTCCAAAGAATTCTCTTTAAAAACTTATGTCCATTAAGTACAATAAGCATTGGATTCTTGTAATCTATAAGATCTAATTTCCCAGGTGACCTGTTTTATTCCATTTGGACACTTCATTTAAGCTACACTCAAATTATGTTTACAATATTTCATAAAAGGAAATGAAGCCAGATGCTAGATGACAACATCTTAATTGGGAATTATCGGGATGAGTTAGTTTTGAACATAAATGTCTTTCATTTTTGCTGCTAAGAAAAAGTGTAAGGGTTGGCAAAAAAAAGGTTGTGGGGGGATAATGAGCTCATAAGAAAGAATATAGCATTTGAAAGCAGTCATCCATGGCTTTAAATCTCAGCTTAGCTACTTCCCAGCTCTGTCGCCATAGTGTGCTGCTCAACCATCACAGGCTTTATTTCCTTCCTTGGTGTTAGACTTTGTGCATCATATGAAGAATGAGGGTCCATGATTTCTATTTCTTACCCTCTTGAGAACATGACTGAAAAATAGTCCTTTTGAGAGTTTGGTTTGCTCTTACAAATGTCTGAGTGTATTTCATCAGGTTATTCATGCTCTTATATTCGTTTCCTAATATAACCTACTCTGCAATAGAGTTGTCCCATTTTACAGACTAAGAGACTAAGGTTTGAAAAGATCTGAGTCATACTCAGATTTGGAGGACTGACACTTATCTCTGAGTTGCAAATTTTATTATTATTATTATTATTATTAACATACTTTATCATAAAACTCCCCCAACTCTGTCCAATCAAAATCTGTTTCCTACTGTCTTACTTTAAAGAAAATGAAATAAAAAACAAGCTTCCAAATGCTCAGAAAAGACCTTTTTCTGTGAACAGACAATATAAACATTTCTCTGAGAGCAGTGTCTGTTTCCCTTCTCCAGACCTCTTGATAAGTTCTCCCCATTGTATGAGCAGAACTGAAGCAGATACCAGTGTAGTCAACAAAGGGTACCCAGAGATAGCATAACTTCTGCTGATCATGCAACCAGAAATGAGTTGACCATCACCACCCTAATACAGACTGGTACTACTCTACAATTCTCATCTTCGGATAGGTCTATATTCAATACAGTCTAAGGAAACAACTGTGAAGCATCTCACTTTAGGAAAGAAGGTAGGAGGATGACAGGGGCCCTTACAAAGAAACACACTCCCTCCAAGAAGCTGATTATTTGATTATTTTGATATTGACTGAAAGGTCGTCAGCTCTTTCTTCACCCTCCTTATGTGGGTCCTTGACCTGATGGCTTCCAGGGTGATGCCAAAAAGCTGAGGAAAGTCGCACCCAGGGTGATCACAAATACTTGGAATAAACAGTGATTGAGCAACAATGCTAAAAATACACTAATTTTAACATGAACTGAATTTTATTGCCTCCTTTCTCAAACCACCTAGAAGTCTACAAATGCCAGTTGTGCCACCTACAAATGCTAGACTTCCCAAAGTTTAGACCAAGATAACAGTATATAAGTTGCTATCTATGAACCTATCATCTGTCTACCTGTCTATCGATCTGTCTATTTATCTAACAATCATCTATCTACATATCCATCTTCTAGCATTTATCTATATCTGCTTATGTACCTGTTGATATATATGTATAAATACATATATATCTATTCACCCACATACTCTATTATCTATCTATCTATCATCTTCTATTATTCATATTTTCTATAATCTATCTGTATCTCCTTATGTACTTACCTAACTATGCATATAACTGTATTTTACACACATATGCATACTCTACTATCCACCCATCCAACCATCTATCTGAATATGTATCTATGTATAATCTATCTTCTCTCTGATTCCTGGATCCTAATAGAAGCAATTTAGGACACAGATGGAGCCCTAGAATACATCCCATAGTAAATAAGACTTCTAGGTACCAAACTTTGGGAATCCTTATTCTGAAATAATGAGAGAATAGGACAATATTATGAAATAAACTGCTGGATAGATCAGCTGCTTCTCAAAAAGTAGACTTGGGGAGGCTGCAAAGACTAGTCACCATGTGAGAAAAAGCAAGACACTGCTGGAGACCACACCACCAGAGCAGCTACAAGGGAGTACTTTGGTGCATGATGGCTCATTATTTGTTTGTGCATTAACCAAAATGAAGGGGAAATTAGCCAAGTACCAACTGGGTTTCAAAAGATAGACATTGACTCTATGTTGCACTATAGATCTGAGAGTAAGAGTCAGTGTATTGAAATATGGGCTCAAAATGGAGCAAGAGAAGAAGAGAAAGGGAAAGGGCAAAGGGTGAATTCTAACAGCAGCCCAAAGCAATGAAAGCAAGATCTGGATAAAACTCATAACAAGGACAGGGAGAAAATAGGCCCCAATGTGAAAAACTATATGGAGGAGAAATTGATATAACAATGAAATTGGGGTGGAAATTACAGGTGGAATAGGCTGGTGTGCAATACCCCATTAAGTCAGGGAGCATTCTGGGTAAGCATTTCAGTGCTTGTACCTTATAGCATTTGATACAGATGAGAAACATCCAGAGAAAGGGATAGGAGCCCTGAAATTGTGGCCATTTACAGTTTAAAATCACAGCACCACCAGTGTTTGAATTGCAAGCAATTTCTTAGAGTATCTCCTGATTCTTGGGAGACACTGAGAATCTGGATTCTGATGGAAAAATCTCCTGATTGCTAAAGGTTAAATAATAATAGCCACATTAACAATAATAACAACAGTCACATACCCTGTAGGACAAACAAAACCAGATTTTGTGGATCTATTTCAATGGGCAGGTTGCTAATTTGTGACTTCTGTTCTGAGAGTTTGTATCTCTAAATATTTTCTAATATAATTTTCTAAACCCGCTTTTCTGTAAATATTGCTTCAAAGGCAGGTGTCTACTTATCACCTATCTACCCATTGCTATTCACACAGATATGCATATTAACTCATTTGAGCAAGCCATGTAGACATCAGGATATGAAATGAGGAGAACTGAATTATTACATAGCCTTAAAGAGGGTTAGGGGACGTTGTGTTAGTGGAGTATTCTCTTTGCATCTGTCATAAGCAGACGAAAGGGAAAAAAAAAAAAAAAAAAAACAACCAAAAAAACCCACAACTCATTTCTTATCCTCTCAGCACAGAACAGCAATGACTTAGACTTTGGAACACAGAGGTTATCATTAAGTCAAAAGTAGAGACTGATAATCCACACTACTCAAAAGTAGCATAGAGGCTGCCAAATCCACATTTTCCAATTCTCCTTTTGTAAGCAATGCAAAGGAAGCTCTCAGTGTCTCAATTCTATGTTTATTTCCAAATGACAGTGGAAAAGGAAGAGACTTACATATATCAGCATTCTGAAATCCTCTGGACTTCCCCTTCAACGAAGGCAATTTGTTCATTTATTCAAAAATCAATTTCAGGTCATAAATATTAAAATGATTCCAAAATAAAAATTTTATTTAATTTAGTAACTATTTGATGGGGCTCCTTTTAAGCTTATATACAATGTGTTCGGTGAAAATAAATGCAAAAATGAAGTCTTTACTTTTAAGAACTTGTTGTCTAGGTTCACCATGCCAAATATTAATGTATGCCAATTTTGTCACTCATATAATTCCCATTTCAAAAATATGATCTTTTAAATATCTACCTTAAAAATTAAGCCATACTATCGTCTCTTTTAAATTGTTAGTTATGTTAATAGCCCACCTTGAGATAAACTAATTTTATTCTGTAAGCATCAAATAGAATCATTAGCTATTATTTGTTATGCAACAAGCAAAATATAGCTTAAAAGATAATAACATATTGTTTTGTTTTTAATTGTAGCAGATAGGAGAAGTTACACATGAAAACATGTCCTTGGAAGTTGTATAAATACATAAAATAAATACTGTCTTAGTCTTTATGCATTTTATTTTAGGACAACAGAATACTAAAAAACACACATTATATGAAGTAAATAAATTTAATTTCTGAGGATTCTAGTTTTGAAACTGAGGTGGCCATGGTCAAAGTCCCCAGAGTTGCTTAGGACCTTCCTGCTGAATTCTCATTCCAACACAAGTTTGGGGGTAATATATCTAAGGCTCAGCAGACAATGTGAAGAAAATTTTACACCGGTAATTGCTCAGAATCTCAGAAACATGTGCACCAGGTCTAGCAAAACATGGCAACAGGAAAAGGATACAACAAAGCAGGTGGGAGAAATGAAGATGTGGAACAACTCAAGAATAAACTGTCTCAGAAACATCCCCAGTGAATTATTGTTGGGGTTTGAGGACCTAGAGATTAAGTCATATAAACAGGGTCAGATTTCACTCAGAGATGAAAGGTATGAAACTTGTTCTTATAGAGGCAATGGAAATTAAGTAAAAACTTTTAAGAGAAGAAATCAGAAGCATTGTCAAGGTTCCAGAGCAGAATAAATATGTCATGCTTCCAAATCAGAGGAAATAAGTTCTTGAAACATTTGAGGAGCACAGTGCTCTGTGGGTGTGTGTGGGAAGCTCACAGGGCAAACCCTCTCATAGGCCCTGGATTATCTTCACCTTGGGAGTGCCTTCCAAAGATAGGCTTCATAGTATAATAGAAAATATCCTTGTGTTTTTTTTTCCCAAGAACATAAAGAGCTACCAAGGGTTGGCAGGTTAATTTTCAAGATCCAAGCAAATTTAAAAGAGAATCAAATAATCCATTGAGAGGAATACTAAAGATGTGGATTATAGTCACATTTGTGAGACTAGAATTGATTGAAAGCATGAGAATGGCTCACAGCTCTGAAGGAAAGCTGTGGTCCAAGGACAACAGGAACTAACCCATCTCTGATGGGTTGAGAGTGAGACAATACATTCAGGGTACCACTCCTGGAACAAATGACCTCTATGTAAAGTTCTGCCATTGCTGTCTCCTCCTTTAGACTCCAGGTCCCCAGAAAGGAAAGTCAACATTTCAGCCAGAAGTCTCTATTCTGGTTAGTAAAGATTTGTCAGACAGAATCAGAGAAATAGGTTGTAGCATCAAGAAAAAGATTAAGAGAATCTGTCCTGTCTCCAATCATAACTACTCTAATCCTGTCCTGTGGTAACTGGATTCCCAGCATCTCTCTCCATTCAGAGAAAGATTTTCTTATGGAACTGACAGGCTGGTAATACACCACTAAAAATTTCAGAAAAGAAGACTACTTACTTTAAATGAATTGGCCTTGTACTAAAGTTCAAATATCAGATTTATTTTATGTTTAGATAGTTCAGGAAAAGATGAGATCTTCTGTGTTCTCATAGATCAACAAATTAAATTCTAGAGGAAAAATCTACAGCTGACAGTTGAAATTTTGTTCCGATTAAGCCTATAAAGAGGTAAGTTCATACTATGTAAAATGATGACGTTGATCCCAGTGGATTGCTGAGAAGATGCCATGTCAGCCTCTGACCAGATGAATTAATTAGTTTGAAGTCCCATAAGTTGCTCAGCTGCAGATTTAAAGACTCTCTTTCAATGAGGATAGGGTAGTACATCAAATCCAGAATGATCTTAGTTCATTATTATTAATTACAGTTTTATGAACTAGAAGTGAAGCAATCCATACAGACTAGGAGTCCATTCATTTTATCTCATTAGGAAAAAGAAAATGATAGACAACTAAAACTGGAGGGATTTCCACCTTTGAACAAAGATTGCCTGAGCACTGCTCATTTTTGTGTATGTCACAACAGTCATTGATGTGGTATACCTAACCAACATTGGTAGGGAGAGCAATCTTACTGGCAGAGGAAAAAAGTCTCTTACATCCTATGCCTCGGGATAAGGACATTCAATTTCTAGTAAATTCTACAAAGATACCTTACATTTATATGATTATGGCCCATTTCTTTCAGCTTCTGAGCCACATTTAGAGGGAATACTTCCTAATAAAATGCACCTACATAAGGTGTTCACCAGACCATTAGTTTAAAAAAAGAAAGAGGAGGAGTAATATGAATAGAGGAAATGAAGACATCACTCAGTAGGTGGCATCAACCATTTCAACCATTTTAGACATTATTTAAGCCTGCCAGGAAATAAATGTACAGCAGAGACAGAAAGCAAGGGAAATGATAGCAGTCTTGCCAGTGTGTAACTTCCAGAAAGCAAAGGGACAACTCACAGAAGCGTAGTATTAAATTAAACACCAGGTACTATTTCTCTTTGATGTTTTCCCATGCCAGCATAGCTCTTAAGAGAGAAGCATCATTGCAGAAGTTGAGAGGGATATTTCCTAAATTCCAGTCTCCAATTACAGGCGATATGATCTGCACTGTACCTCATTTGCTTACCAGTTATTTCTGCTGATGCTGCTGTTGCTGCTTCTGCTTTCTCCTACTGAAAGCATTTACACCTTATGCTGACTGTAAACTCAGGATCTCCCACCTTAAATTCAGAGATTATAGGTATAAAGTACCATACTTGTCTCCAGATTTTTCAATGTGGAAACTTTAGTAGTAATGATAGGAAACCAGATTTCTATCAGAGGTACAAAAAGATAACATTGAAATATCTCATGTTTAAGTATTATAAAATTAATACAATCTCCAGAGCTGGGTGGATGGTTCAATCATTAAAGACCCTGCCTAAAAGTATGAAAGCTTGATTCAGATCCCCAGAACTCATATTAGAAACTAGGAACAGCAGTCTAATTTAGACTACTAAAACTGCAAAATGGGAGACAGAGACAGGAGAGTGCCTGGAAACACAGGGGCTAATGAAATCACTCTTCATGGTGAGGGTCCAGGCCAGTGAGGGATCCTGTCTCAAAGGGATGGTGGAAGGTGCCTGAAGATAAGATATTTCTAACTTCCTCATACGCTCATGCAAGTGCTTCCCAACATGTGAAAATGTACACATAAAATAGTAAACATACCAAATAAATGATAATACATAAGATTTCTACAAATATACTCTCTAGATAATAAAGACAGTGGTACATTCTGTACTCACACCACATATTAATGACAGGAAGAGACAACATCCTTCCCATGTATCTTAAAGCTATTTTCTCAGTTCACTGTGCACGTGTCTATATTGATAGGATAACTTATTCTACTGTAGAAGCAGAATTTAGTTTATAAAATATATGAAATTACATAAATCAAATCAGCAAATGTTTTCATCACAGAATTATGCTAGGAAGACACAACAGTTCGGATGCTCGAGGAACAAAGAATTCAGCTAGGGAAACCAACACTGGCAGCATGTCCCAGTCACCAGGATTCAGAAAGACACAGATTCATTAGCTGCACTTGAAATACAGTAGCATGTACAAAGCTAATTTCAAAGAATCTTTTTCAGGGTGTAATCCTACTCACTTAGCTGTAGGAGTAAGCCCAATCCATTACACAGGTGCAGGTTTCCTTCTGGAAACTACAAAGGGGATATGGTCTTGTTTGGTTTACTAATGGGCTCAGCAGCTTTGAATGACAATAGCTATAATAAAATTCACTTCAAAATAATACCAATTATTTAAAAACCACAGATTTCTTATGGCTCATAAAAGAACATTTAATATACTTTATCATTTAGCCTTTATAAAATTACTAAGATTAAAGACAGAGAAGTTTGGAAGAGTCACTGAGGACAAAAAATGTTTAAGCCTGTTCTTCATTTAGTTGGTTTTTCTTTTTTGTCATATAATCATATTTAATTTTTATTTGTTGTTTTAGTAATTTTATACCATTTCCAAGTATCTTCAATTAAAGGTACATTTTATTCTATTTTTCTCAACTCTTCTTGAGAAATAAAAGTTATATGTATTTTTTTGGCATTAACTTTTTTATTTTTATTCCAATAAAATTATATTTTTTTAATCCATGTATACCCTTGTCAGCTCCTTTCCCCCTCCTGCCCCTTTCAGTCATTCTCTCTTAACCACATCACTTTATCTCCTCCCCAGCAAGGGCAGGAGGTCCCAAAGTCCCAAGGTGGCTTAGTTCTGCATCTACTCCTGACAGATCTGCTTTCCTCACCCCAACATTAAGACTGCATCAGATGTTCCTCTGGAGGGAGTGGGATCCAATGTGCCAGTCCAAGATCTTTCAGATCCCAAGCTGTTCAGTGGTTGTGGTTTGCAGCTTGGACATGCTTTGCTTTTTGCTTTTTTGTTTAGAGTCCACTAATGAGGGAGTACATCCCCTGTTTATCTTTATGGGTATGAGATACCTCACTCAGGAGGATGTTCTCCAATTCCATCCATTTGCTTGCAAATTTTAGGATATCATCTTTTCTTACTGCTGAGCAGTACTCCATTGTGTAGATGTACCACAGTTTGTTAATCCATTCTTCAGTTGAGGGGCATCTAGGTTGTTTCTAGCTTCTTGCTATTACAAATAATTCTGCTATGAACATAGTTGAGCTAATGCCTTTGGAGTGTGACTGTGTGACTTTAGGGTATGCCTAGTAGTGATATTGCTGGATCCTTGGGGAGATGGAGTCCCAGTTTTCTGAGAAACCATCATACTGCATTCCAGAGGAACAAGTTTACACTCCTATCAACAATAGAGTAGTATTCCCCTTGCTCTGTAATCTTTCCAGCATAGGCTCAAGCTGTGTCTTTTATCTTAGCCAATCTGACAGATGTAAGGTGGTATCTCAAAGTTGTTTTTTGGCATTTCTCTGATGGCTAGTTGATTTTTCTAAATACTCATTTCTATCATGGGCAGAGTGATCTGAATGAGAAAGACACCTTAGTTATGGATCTAGGGGGAGTTAGAACTTGACTTGTCTGCTGATGTCAGTGACTGAGAAGTATGACATGTTCTGCTGCTGTTCTGCAATATGGCCACATTCATGGCTGAAACCAAAGCTGGACTTCAGATCCCGTAGTGCCCAGTCACATAAGACACAAAAGAATTCATGGATTAATTCTTTTAAGATCCTTGCCCTGAGCCCTGGCAAACCAAACATGGCTGGGAGGATGAACATGGAATCTGATTTTGCTTGCTCATCTTTGTATGGGGAAAAAACACTTGAAAACAAAACCACTTCAAAGGGTAGGAGAAAAAAACTAATTGCAGAGGCAGAATCAACTATAATCAGATCAAAAGTAGTAATATAGTTTGCTTGGTTAATAAACAGATAAAAATTCTGCAAATCTAAGGATATTTTGGTGACTCTAACTTTAATTTTTAAATATTTTCATCTGATAATACCATCTCTACAGCTATAAAATGATATTGCATACACTCTCATTTTCTCAATATTAGCACATACAGTCTCATAATCAACCTTAGAAATGATGCTTTTTTTCTTTCTATATTTGAGAAAAATTAACTTATATAGTAGGAATTTGAAAGAACAAAAAACATATTATACTGTTAAAGTGTTAAGTCAGACACAACCATTCCTCAGCCATATTAAACACAGTACAACCGCTGCACTTTTCAATTCAGAATTAAATTTAATTATAAAATAGTGGTCCAAGGCCTGAGCATCATTTTGCTAATTTTGGTTTTCTTTTCTTTTTTCTTTCTTCTTTTTGTGGTGTTGTGGATAGGACCTAGGGCCTCTGGGCAAGAGCTCTCCCCATGAGCTGTACCTTCAGTAGCCATTATGATGATAATTTCTTTTCATTAAGCCATTTGTTTTAAGTAGTCAAATTAGATTTTGCAAAACACCTGATATTTTTAGTGTCCATTCCACAAAAGAAAAGCCAGTGGCAAAATGCTTAAAGAATATTTGACTCATAGAAGAGGAAATTAAGTCAAATGTTTCCACAGCCTTAAAATAGTAATTTAACATTACTCAAAAACTTCTGGTTATATATATACATACATATATGCATAAAATATGTGCAAAAGGTACCAAGACATGTGCAGTCACTGCACCTATATTACTCACCAACAGAAACCTCGGGAACTCTATGGTTTTATCATCAGTAATATAGATTAAAAGAACCTGGTGGGTTATGGAAAGTATATTTTATCAGAGCTCTCAGGTAGCCCAAATATCTAAACTCCTAGTTTCCATAAACATGCTTGGCCTCCCTGATCTTTACACTTCTCTCTCAGCGTCTCCTACCTTGTGTAATTAATTGGGTAAATTCCCTACACTTTGCTTATATGAGGACCCATTTGTAATAACAAAAATGCACAAATATTACCAATTATTTGAACAGCAAACCATCAAGTTTAACAAGCAAAAGGTGGGACTTGTTTTCCTTTTTGAAGAGAAATCATTTTCTACAATTTTAGAAGAAGCTTTTGATAGAGTCGTGGTCCCTGATCCAGGAACTGGTCCAGTCTGTATATGCATCACACACTGGCAAGAAAGCGGCTCAGAGAGAGCAATACCCATGGCATTTTTATAAGTCACAAGGAAATGTTGCCCTCAAGGGCAATGAGAAGCTTTCAGTAGCATTCTGCACAGAGAGGCCATTGCATAGACCCATTTGCCTTTTAAAAAAAGCCACTCTGGCTTCAGGATGTGTGGGAGTGTGGGAAAAGTGAAAAGCAGGGGGAATCCAATTGGTGTGAATGGAAATGCTGGATTATTCTTAATGATTTATTTGAAAAAGTATGTAAGATAATGTCAAGGTATCCTAAATGAGGAGCCTGTAAATTGGGATTGTGCTTCTTAAATTGTCATCATCTAACATTAGATATATCTCATTTTCTAGTGGGTTCTGGGAATAGTGATTGACACTTTAAAAAATGTATTTGGAATTTGTCTCACTTTCTTAATCACATGATAGTTTAGAAAAGGAAACTGACACAGGGTTAAAAATGAACTTCATAGCATCTCATTTCTCAAACTACAATTTATTTGAGGGCTTCTGGAAAAGGCAACTACAGTTAGTTACAGATTTGTATAAAACACTCACTCATTCACCTTATTACAATGCTAAGAAAAATACACACACACACACACATACACACACACAACTTTTATCAACCAGTAAAATTGCTAATCCAATGAAAGTCAAAATATTGACACTATCCACAACAAGAGAATGTATTTTAGAAAGCCGATGGTGCTAAAAGAAGCAGAGATTGTTATGAGTCAGTTCGTAAGGTCATACTCATAGTCAGTGTTGTTATTTCCAGAGAGACTAAGGAATGCAATGAGCAGATGGAAGAAGTAAGGGGAATGGGTAAAAGTGCATATTTCTTCCTACATTCTTTTTTTCTTCTTTTGTGTAGGTGCGTGTGTGCTTGTGGGATGTAGGCCAGAGGATCTGACTTTTCACATGAGTGCTGAAGATTAAGCTCAGGTTCTTATGTTTACATGCCAAGTACTTGATGTACTGAGCTGTCTCTCAGGTTCACAAGGTCGTGTGACTATGTTACCATAGTCAGATTCAAGAAAATTTAAATTTATTTGACATAAAGTACAAAATCTTTGCATAAGATATTAAGAATAATCTAAAATACTGTTACTTAAAAGATAAGAACTGGAAAATATTTCTATTACAGTGTTGACGGCATTGAGAATGATAGTGTGGAAGAGCTGAGTCTGTTGAACTGCATATATCCAATATCTGAGATCTGGTGATATTATTGATTTGATGTTGATCTTGGCCACATCACCAAACAGCACTAAGCCACAGCTTCTAAGAACAGAAATAAAATTTATAATGACTTCAGTAGACACAGTCAAATGTCTCCCCAAAATCTATGCTTAAAATTCATTTTAAGGAATATGGGTCCTCAGCAATCCACCCCAAATCATTCAGTCATATCTTTTCAGAGAGGCTGGCCCTCTGTGTGAATTCTGACCATGTTTGTCCATCTATAGTGTAGTGGAATTATGTTGGTACATTGTAAATATTTGTCCCTCCTACTGATTTAATAAAAAGCTGATTGGCCAGAGGTAGACAGGAAGTGTGGGCGGGGCTATCAGTCTAAGAAAACTCTAAGAACATCTCAGAACAGGGCAGAGATGCCAGGAGATGCAGAGGAAAGAAGTTAAAATGCTTCTGAGAAAAGGTACCATGCCACATGGCTGAACATGGGTTAGTTTAAAAGCAAGAGCTAGTTAGCAATATATCTTTGCCCTAGGTCAATCAGCATAAAATTAATGTAAACATCTGTGGGACTGTGTGTGTTTCTGTGAGACTGTGGGTCTGATCCTTGAGGCTAGGCTCAAAAGTCCAGGTCAGATACATAATACAACACTAGGATGGTACCACTGAACCTGTCAATTACGCCTTTGAGGGATATTTGGGGAAAAAAAGACATGAAATACGGTCCACTGCATGTTCCTAGTAAAGATTTTAGTTTCATTTCTCAAAGTGGGCAGCCCTCTGCTTGCAGATACTTCCAAGGCTTCCTGCAATGCTTGAAATTGGAAAAGCAATTTCATCATTGTAAGAAGACTTACAAGGTCAAATGCCAAACCTAAAGTTCTATAGGAAGAAGAACAAAAATCATTTATAAAAGTATTGTTGAACTGGCTGGTAGTGGTGCATGCCTTAATCTTAGCACGCTGGAGGCAGAAGCAAGCAGATCTCTGTGATTTCAAGGCCAGTCTGGTCTACAAAAAGAGAGTGAGTTCCAGGATAGCCAGGGCAGTTACACAGTCAAACCTTGTCTAGAAAAATAACAACACTGAAAATGTTATTGAGATATTTTGTCTACCCTTGAGCCATTTTACTGCTTAAAACTAATTAGTTGACAATAAATTACCGACATTTAAACTAGTTTGAACTAAGATGTCTTGTTATTTGAAAGTTTCCTATTATGCAGCTCAGTAGTTATTCATGAAGAGTAACCAGCTCTACCATAACTTGTAACTTTTTTCTTCATTTTTTTTGTGGGGGAGGGATGAGGGATGGCACGCTTCTTTCTTCTATCAAGCACTGTGTTGTGGTTTCCCAATCTGTTTCCTTATCTTCTAACACATTCACAACAGCATTTGTCAGGCTCTGCTTTTAACTATCATTAAATGAACGAGAACAGAAACTGCCCACTCCTTCATCACAGCACAAGTCTGATCAGGAGCACAGGTGGACAGATTACATCAGCGTAAAGAAAGAAGAAAACAGCATTAGAAAAAAATCAATGTGATCTTCATTCAAAGAAAATATAAATTCCCACAAACTGATTTTTGAGTGACAGGGCAGTATTTTCTGGAGTAACTAGCATTTCTAAAGTGTTGAGAGAATGAAGAGTTAAATGAGAGGATTGAGCACATGAGAATATCTTTCCAAACCCAGGCTGGATCCTGACAAAAAAAAAAAAAAGAAACAGCATTCAAAGGCCATCCAACTATTTCCTAAATGCATCCTTAATCTTATATCATATTCTCAAGTAATCACACGGATTTGTATTTGTGGAATCAGAGTCCTTCCACTGGCTAGCTCTGTCCTAGCTCTTGTTCTGAGACTCTCTTAGAGTTTCAGTGCGTGACCGGCATAAGACTATGAAAAGTGTTGAAACAAAAATGATACGCTCATTTTACCACTTGATAAACATGGCCAGGTTGTAGAAGGTACATTGTCTTTCTTTTTGGTAAAATTTACTTAGTCACTATCTTTCATTCTCTTATGATTAAAGACATGAGTCTAAATTTCACATGTAATTGCTTTTTTTGAGAAATAGAGTTGTATAAGAAAGAGAAAAATTATATAGTAACTCTTACCTGGGAGCAAAAACCAAGCTAACTTCATCTTATAGCACCACAACACAAAAGTGAAGCACAGGTATTACAGTTTTATGAATTCTCACTAAAATTAAGAATTTCCTTCCATCAGAAATCCAGAAAAGAAAGACACTACTGGGGTAAGATCAGCACCATGTACAATTTTATCACCAATAGGACTTGAAGATATTTTCCTATCTTTCCTCTGTAACCGTAAGATATTGCTCTTTATCATCTCAACTGAATTATTTACCTTTTATAGTATATATGAGTGTATGTACTATATATATGCATACTATCATCTCATTAATAAGAATTTATAAGTTACTAGTATGCACATATTTGCATATTATTCTGAAATATTACTGATGCAATTGTTTTGCTTTATGATAGAATATATTTTACTGTTTTTTGTGTATATGTGTGGCATGCATGCATGTATACAAGTTCACAGGTGAGTGCAGGTGTGTGACAATATGTGTACACACACACACATAGATGCCAAAGGAAGACATTGGGAGTCGGCTTCACTGGTTCTATGGCTCTTTATTGTATTCACTGAGGCAGCTTCTTTAAACTGAACTCAGACCTTGCTAGTATAACAAGTCTAGATAGGCAGCTTGCTCTAGGGAATTTCTCTGTCTTCCTAAAATCATAAATGGAGCTCATACTGAAGCTGTTAGCGGAGATACAGAGCCATCTTTCAGACCTTACTCTATTCTTTTATGAAGACTCTTTTGGTTAGGTCCATGGAATTTTACCAGATTTCCATGGCACAAAAGTTGTTGAGAACATCTGAACTAAAGGAAATTAATGATCTAAAAAGCTGTTTAGTGCATGTGACAAACATCTTCCTGTATTACTCTGTTTTGTCTTAAAGCACAAAACACAGAGTCTTGCAGTTGTATGGCCTGTACAGAGGATTTATTTCTTTCAAAAAGATAAAACCATTATAATTTTAGTAATTAGCTGCAAACATAGCTCCTTTATTATGTAATTTTGAATCATAAATGCTCCTAGCTTCTTGAAAAGAGTGATTACATTGGATTTCTATCAAGGTGACTCTAACTTCAGAGGAACAAAAGAAAAACCCTTGAAGACTATTTTTTTAAGTGTAAATTCCATTGTGAAAAGGCAGAAGAGATTTGTTTGAAGCCATATATATGATTGACAAATCTGAATGAATTCTCAGAATAAAGCATGGCCACTGTGAACATTACAGAAAATTGAAGTAAGAGCTGAAGGGTGAGAGAACAGAAAATATTGGAAACATTTTTCATACATTTTTTTTCCTGGAAACCAAAGACAAGATACCTGAACTACATGAGAACAAGTTATATTTTACTCAAAATTTAGTATTCACTACAGAGAGAGCAAATGCATTTCGTTTTGAGCTGCTTCTTGTCTTTTGCCAGAGAATGTCAGAAGTATTGGGGTGAGAAGGGTGCAGGATGGGCTAGGAGCACATGTTTGTCCTGGGAAGCACAGGGAGAAAGCACAGTATGCCTGCAAAGGATTTGCCCCAAGGCCATTTACACCAACAGCACTGCTAAGGAGATGGTCCCTGAGACTCTAACATTAGAGAGTGAGTTACTTTGAAGAAATATAAAAAGCATATTATGTAATTAAAAGTACAAGGCTAGAGCTGTTGATGTTGGTTAAAACAACAATAACAGTGTATACATGCTGAGTATTGACAATTAGCCCAGCCTTGTCTTAAGGATTTATGTGTAACAATTTATTGAGCTGTTTCAAACAATTCAGGTGGCTGATGCTATTATCTCTTAGAAGATAGAGGTAGCCACAATACATGTGTCCCTATATCAATATGGAATATCTGGGGAGCTTAAAGCTACAGATGTCCCAACTCCAGAGTTTTTTATGTAAGCCATCAAAACATATGAAAATAGTCTGTGATGATAAAAGTTACTTCAAGACTATTCTTTTTCTTTGAAAGACTCAAGGAATGGAGAACCGTATTGATTTCAGTTTAACTCATGCAACATTGTAGGTGGAACTTCAAAAGGGAATGGATTACTTGTAGGAATCCCATTGACTCCTGATGTTTGCCATTCTTCAAAGACAGGGTTTATTCTCCTTGTTGGCTTTGCTTTTGTTTTCAGGAAGGTTAATGCAATTTTGATAGAAACAAGAACCAAATGCAAATCTTTCTAGTTAAGAATTTGGATTGCGGAAATTTTCATTCTTTAAAATTGTATGTGGGATTATAGGGATGATTCATAGGGATTAACAGATTCAAATATCCTGGCCTTATCAAAATTACAATGAATGTTTCTGCAGAGTTCATGAAGTCTATCTAATGAGATAAGTACTGCCCAAGAGATACACATGACCCCTTCCTTTTATGGCAATTTGGAATGAGATACCTGTTAGCAAAAGTCAGTCTCTCTGTGTCTATTTGTCTCTATCTCTGTCTCTGTCTCCACCCCTACACACACACACACACACATACATACACACTCACAGACATACACACAGATATACACACTCATTCACAATACACACACTCACACACTTACACACACATATATACACACTCACAGACATACACACAGATATATATACTCATTCACAATACACACTCACACACACTTACACACACATACATACACACTTACAGACATACACACAGATACACACACTCATTCACAATACACACACACACATACACACACACACACACATACACACACACACACACATCTACCTGAGCTTTAAAACCCAGTTTCTTTGAGGAGTTTGAAAAATAAATACTGTGTCTCTGCCTCTGCAAAGTATGAAATATGACTCTCTTATCTGGTGGTGGGAAGAACAGAGATTGAACACAGAAGTAAAGTGGATAACTAAGAGAGATTAGTAACAGAACATACACTTGTTATTGATTTTTTGACATTTTAAAAATTCCATTAAAAACACATAGCCTCCATGCAGATTTCACAGATGTTAACAGTTGGTCACAGCGGCCTTTAGTTGTTTTTTTTTTCTTTATCAGAAAAAAAGAATCACATACTTTTTTTTCTGCTAGATATTTAATGAAGTATCTTCATTTCTATTCTCAATGATTTTACAATTATTACTATAATTATATATTTCTTGCTTCCTGGATTGGTACTCTTTGTTTTTGTTTAATTTTATTTTACATAGAGAAAATGACTTTATTTTCTAAAAAAATAAAATAAAATAGAGTGACAAGAAAAAAAGAAATATGTAACAATGTCATTGTGTAGAATAAATAATGTTGAGATCCAATGAACAGCAGAAGACTATATTAAATATAATTTTCAGATTCCAAGCTGTTCAGTGGTTGTGGTTTGAAGCTTGGATGCTCTTTACCTATTTTTTTAAGTCCACTAATGAGTGAGTACATCCCCTACTTATATTTCTGGGTTTGAGATACCTCACTAGGAGGATATTCTCCAAATCCATCCATTTGCCTGCGAATTTTAGGATATCATTTGTTCTTACTGCTGAGCAGTACTCCATTGTGTAGATGTTAATCTATTCTTCAGTTGAGGGGGATCTAGGTTATTTCTAGGTTCTTGCTATTACAAATAATGCTGCTATGAATATAGGTGAGCTAATGCTTTGGGGGTGCAAATGTGCATCTTCAGGGTATATGTCCAATAGTGGTATTGCTGGATCCTTGGGGAGATGGATTCTCAGTTTTCTGAGAGACCTCCATACTGCATTCCAGAGTGGCTGAACAAGTTTATACTCCCACCAACAATGAGGGAGTGTTACCCTTGCTCTGAAACCTCTCCAGCATAGGCTGTCATCTGTGTTTTTGATCTTAGCCATTTGGACAGGTGTAAGGTGGTATCTCAAAATTGTTTTGATTTACATTTCTCTGATGGCTAAAGATATTGAACACTTTTTCAAGTGCCTTGCAACCATTTGTAATTCTTCTGCTGAGAATTTCCCTTTTAGTTCTGAATCCCATTTTTTAATTGGGTTGTTGAGAATTTTGGGCTCTAGTTTCTTGAGTTCTCTATATATTTTGGAGATCAGTCCTCTATCACTTATAGGGTTGGTGAAAATCTTTTTCCATTCTGTAGGCTGTTGTTTTTTTCTTATTGACTGTGTCCTTGGCTGTACAGAAGTTTCTCAGTTTCATGAGATCCTATTTATTGATTGTTGTTCTTAGTGTCTGTGCTACTGGTATTATATTTAGGAAGTGGTCACCTGTGACAATGCGTTGGAGGGTATTTCTCACTTTCTTTTCTATCAAGTTGAGTGTACCTGGGTTCATAAACTCAACTTTTTTCCTCTTTTAAACTACAAAATATTAAAATTCTAACTTGATGTTCTCTGAAATAAAGATCCAGAGACATCAACTTTTATGGTAATAGCTACAAGCCCAAGTCAGATAAGAATCTAATAGTTGTGTCCCAGGTAGAAAAATGACAAATGAAACCCCCTCTGTAGACAGCATAACAGAGATGAGAAGATACTGGGACAAGTAGAATTTTAATGCAATTCTGTCCTATCCTGGGACTGAGCAAGATAAAGCAAGTATTACCCCACGTAAGAGTCATATTCTTCAGGGTTCTTCTTTTATATATTAGATTAAAGCATCTCAGAAAAATGAGTGTCCAGCCCTTGTCATTCAGACATTATGAGCACTTACTCTCCACTAGGCATAGTGCATCAAAAATACAGAAAAAGCTGAGGATGTGGTTCAGTCAAATCCCCAGAACCCATATAAAAATCCAGTTGTGGTACAGCATGTCTATAATGCCATTGTGTGGGAGGAAGAGAAAGGAAACTCCTTGAAGTTCACTGGCCAGCCAGTGTAGTCAAATGCTTGCTTCACCAAAATGGTGAGTTACAGATTCAATGAGAGACTTTCCCTTAAAATAGATCACAGTTAGAGATACTGACCCCTGGAAGCCACATACACATGGGCATTCAGACACACATAGATACATACATATATCACAGACACAATAAACACAGAGAAAGAGACAAAGAGAGAGAGAGAAAGAGAAAGAGGAACCGAAAAACCCCACACAATCTAATTCACCCAGTAGTTGGCTAGATGCTTTTACAAGGCCGCTACAAATTAATTTCATGCCTTCTTCCCTGCTAATGGAGGACTGACTGACTGAGGGACTAGCCTCGAGACAGCTCTGGGCTCAAATGGACATCTACAGCACAGGCACATACTAGATTTTCTATCTGAGGGAGTTAGGGACAAGGACACTCACATACTCTCTTGATGGTTTCCCTCAGACTTTTCCTTCAGTCTTTTATAGTCTCTATTCTTTATTTTTCTGTCTCATTTTTGATATTTCCTTCTAACACATTTTAATTCTAACTTTATTTTTTCCCTTAAAGCTTATATAGCCCAGCAAAATCTATCAAGCAATATAGGAATAGTGATATGATTACATTTTGTTTTTAAAGTGAATAATTACAATGAATACAAAACAAATAGTAAAAAATAGCCTGTTTTCCACATCCCTTACATGATTAAACATTTTACATATTACAGGTAAAAAACAAACTATCTTAAGTCATACATTAATACCCAAGCAATTTGGTTTAGATTAACTATGTAAACAATCAGGGTATTCTACTCAACCAGGTCTTTTACTGGCAGGATACAGTTTTGAAGTTCAAAAAAAAAAAAAAAAGCCAATTACTTTATTATTTATCTTGAAAGGTAATCTTAGAAAGAATCTTAAAGGAATCATAAATCTAAACTTTTATATATGAAAAAGAAACAGGTCTACTTTATATCTTTGGGTGCATATCGACTCATCAACAGATTTTTATATCAAGAAATCGAGGACAAAAATGGATACAAGAAATATATTATCACTTTTGGTCATCAACCAATCCTAGCAAGAAAAGTTCTTCAGCTAGTAATAGTTTTGCGTTAAGAGGGTTGCTTTGGTCTTATTCCCTGACCTTAAAGACTTTTGCATTCTATGTGCCTTTCTAAAACTTTAGATTATTTTGGGGAATTCACCTTAAAGATATTTGACAAAAACATCTTAGTCTAAGTTATTTGCAAAGCTTTGTTACAGCTGCGGTGTACTCTGAAGCCTGTGAACACATCTCCCAACATTAAAATTAAGAGAATTTAAGCTAGCTAGGCTACTGGGACTCAGCTGTTTTTCTTTTTTTATTTTTTTTATTATGAAAAAAGAAGACACATTTTCTATTCATGTATATCCTTAATCAAGGCCCCTTCCCCCTCCCACCAGCTCAGCTCATTCTTTCATCTCCACATCTCCCCATCCCCCATCCAACCCCCCAACCCCCAGCCAGGCGATCCCAAGGTCCCAAGGTCCCGATATTGCTTAGTTCATCCCCCACTCCTGGCAAATCCACTTATCTCCCCCAACCTCAAGACTGAGTCAGGTGTTCCTCTAGGTGAGATCCAAGGGGTCAGTCCAAGGTGTTTCTGATCCCAAGCTGTTCAGTGGTTGTGGTTTGCAGCTTGGGCATGCTTTGCTTTTGTTTTGTTTTGTTTTGTTTTGTTTTGTTTTGTTTGAGTCCATTAATGAGTGAGTACATCCCCTGCTTATCTTTCTGAGTTTGTGATACCTCGCTCAGAAAGATATTCTCCAAATCCATCCATTTGCCTGCAAATTTTAGGATATCATTTTTTCTTACTGCTGAGTAGTACTCCATTGTGTAGATGTACCACAGTTTGTTAATCCATTCTTCAGTTGAGGGACATCTAGGTTGTTTCCAGGTTCTTGCTATTACAAATAATGCTGCTATGAACATAGTTGAGCTAATGCCATTGGAGTGTGACTCTGTGTCTTTAGGGTATACACGCAGAAGTGAGTGGTATTGCTGGGTCTTTGGGGAGATTGATTCTCAGTTTTCTGAGAAACTGCCATACTGCATTCGAGTACCTTTCAGCCATTTGTAATTCTTCTGCTGAGAATTCCCTTTTTAGTTCTGAATCCCATTTCTTGATTGTGTTATTCAAGGTTTTAGGCTCTAGATTCTTGAGTTCTTTATATATCTTAGAGATCAGTCCTCTATCACTTGTAGGGTTGGTGAAAATCTTTTCCCATTCTGTAGCTGTTGTTTAGTCCTATGGACAGTGTCCTTGGCTTTACAAAAGCTTCTCAGCTTCAGGAGATCCCACTTACTGATTGTTGATCTAAGTGTCTGTGCCACTGGTGTTATATTTAGGAAGTGGTTGCCTGTGCCAATTCATAGAAGTGTATTTCCCAGTTTCTTTTCTATCAAGTTCAGAGTGGCTGGGTTTTTGTTGAGGTCTTTGATCCACTTGTATTTGAGTTTTGTGCAGGGTGACAGGCTTGGATCTATTTGCATTTTTCTACACACTACCATCCAGCTATGCCAAGACCATTTGTTAAATATACTATCATTTTTCCATTGAATATTTTGGGCCTCTTTGTCAAAAACCAAGTGTTCATAGGTTTTTGGGTTAATGTCTGGATCCTCAATTCTGTTCCATTGATCCACAAGTCTGTTTTTATGCCAGTACCAGGCTGCTTTTATTACTGTAGCTCCATAGTATAACTTGAAGTTAGGGATAGTGATGCCTTCTGAAGTTCTTTTGTTGAGCGAAATTGTTTTGGCAATCCTGGCTTTCCTGTTATTCCAAATGAAATTGAGTATTGTTCTTTCAAAGTCCGAAAAATATTGTGTTGGGATTTTGATGGGCAGTGCATTGAATCTGTAGATTGCCTTTTTTACTATTTGATCCTACCTATCCAGGAACATGGGAGAGCTTTCCATTTTCTAATATCCTCTTCAATTTCTTTCTTCAGTGATTTAAAATTTTTGTCAAATAGATCTGATACTTCTTTGGTTATAGTTACTCCAAGGTATTTAATACTATTTGCCACTAAAATCAGGAACTAGACAAGGATGTCCTCTCTCCCCTTATCTATTCAATATAGTTCTCGAAGTTTTATCTAAAGCAATAAGAGAATGGAAGGAGATTAAGGGGATACAAATTGGAAAAGAAGAAGTGAATCCATCTCTATTTGTAGATGATATGATTGTATACATAAGTGACCCACAGAATTCTACCAGGGAACTTCTGGGGCAGATAAACACCTTCAGCAATGTAGCAGGATACAAGATTAACTCAAAGAAATCAGTAGCTCTCCTATACACCAAAGATAAAAGGACTGAAAAGAAATAAGGGAAACATCACTCTTTATAATAGCAGCTGTTTTTCTTAACTATTAACCTAAGACACAGTCTATATGGCTCCTCCATAGAAACTCATGTATTGTAGCAGTGTGATACTTCCTTGTTTATATTTTTAATTATAAAAACTCTATTTAAACTAATATTATATTATCATTTAGACAGTACTGCTTAGGAAGAAATCATCTTCATAATAATCTACAGCTAAAAATGCCCAATAGAATGGGAAGTTTCCATGAGATTAAACACACTACATTATAGGCAGTGAGATATTACCAAACCCATTCACATCATTCATACCAGAGAAACATAGCAGCTGCAAACATGTAAAGGTACAGCAGAAGCAAAAGATAGATATTCCAAAGTCTGGGGTGTTGTGGCCTTGTATAACAGAAATTAACCCTTGAGAAAGCACCTTGAACTTCCACTGCCACCTGCTGCTCCTTTGACATGGCCACTGGAAGGAAGAACTCACAGACATCTCTTACCCCACCACATAACTACATAACATTGATGTAGAACTCAAATTACTGCACTCTACTTGTTTACTCTCAAGACATTTAATGTAGACTGTGTAGGTTTCCATGCACTAGACTGGAAGCCTAGACAACTGAGATGCATCGATTTTCCCTTAGTTTACAGCTATCTTTTTCCTTTTACTTAAATGCCAGGTGCAGTAAAGAACCAATGGTTATAAGAGTTGTCTTTACTTCCTGTTTCCTGTTTCATGCTGGTGGAAGAATGGCATCTATCATTCATGCTGTAAATAGTCAAGACCTCCATCCTCTAGACATTGTCCAGGTTTACCCTGAGTATGCTTAACATAATATTCATGATATTTACAGTTTAGTGGGAAACAACAGCACTTAAAGATGAATAAGTAGACAGCATGTCTGCTGGTGGCAAGTAAATACCAAGGAGAAAAAGAAGGAAAAGTATAAACAGGAGTAGCAGGGAAGCCTACTCTGATTGGGTATTATCTAAGCAGGACCAAAAGAAATAAGAGTAAAATTTCCAGTATAAAAAAATAGCAAGCATTATATGAAGTCTTGGGGCCAGTACTTAGTACGCTCAAGGTCAATGAAATAAGGTAGAGTTCTAAATACAGGTCAACTCAGAGTCTAACAGAAGGCATTTTAGGCAATTATAAAACTATAATTTTAATTCAGGAATAATGGGAAGGTGATGTGTAACAAAATGATTTTAAACATTAAGCTTTGAGAGGTAAGACATGAGCATCTGAGGATTTTTATGAGAGAAAAAAATGTCAAATTCTATTTGGAATCTGATGTTGTGATTCTGTGATCTGTCCAGGGTCATCCTTTCACAGTGCTGTGGGATATTCAAGTACAATCATGAAGTGGCCTTATTAGAATCATTCTAATGCTGTTCACTGAAGATTTCATGGGCTCAGTCTAAAATAGAATGAAGGCTAAGGCAGTGTTTTAAACAAGACTCCCTTGCGACTGATATCTGTAAGCATTTTGGAGTATAATAGCCATCAATGAAAGTGTGAGTGGGGGCTCTCTGTGTTCTGACCCAAATACAGAATGAATAGGGTGAAAAGGTGAGAAGCTATGTTGATGAAGATCTCTGAGGAAAGAATCTACAGTGGCATTTAGATGTAATATAATTGCACTACTAAAGCAATGTGGATTTTCTGTATGAGTTCTTACCCAGCACTTGGCGCATCTGTGAGCTCATTCTATCATTTCAATCCATAAAGGGATCTTTAAAGCAAGGGAGGGTTAGGAAATAAAAGAACTAAATGGCTTGTCCAAGAATACTGAGCTACTCAATGATAAAGGCAGGATTCACGCCAGTGTGGTTTAATTCACAAACCTATGGTCATAACTGTTAGACTGAAGAGGATCAAATAATGAAATATGAGAAAGAATGGATAGGATCAAAAGGCCCTTAAATGCCTTTCTTTAAGACAAGGAGTTTGAATGTGATGGAGTTGGCCTTAATAAAATTTATGGAAATAAATTTATGGAAATGATCAGATGTGGTCTTTAGCATAATCCTTCTGGTGGGATGAATAGAGGCAAGAAGTGATGATGGAGTTCAGATAATAGCAAAGAGAATGTCTTAGCTCAGCTCTTCTAGAAAAGAGGGCTTGAGGTGAGGGTGAGCCTGTTGATGTCCAATTTGAGAGATATCTTCCTTAGGGTAGTGTGTTGGTTACTTTCCTCATTTATATCACTAAATAAGATCAAAACAATTTAGGAGAAGATATGTATTTTGGTTCATGGTTTCTAAAAGATTTCAGCCCATCACAGTTAGGAAGGCACAGTAGTATGGAGCAGCCATGTCCATAGGAGAGGGAAACATGAGTCATTCACATAGGACAAAGCAGAAAAGCCAGCCAGAACCATGGTAAATGACGGCTTCAAATGCCCATGTCCAGGCACCTATTTTTAAGAGCCAACCTCTTTTTCTAAAGGCTCTTCAGCCTTAATAAAGAGTTCCATAAACCGAGCACCAGTTATTCAAAAATAGTCCGTGAAACATTTCAGATTCAAACCATAACATTCAACATATAGCCTCCAAAGAATAATAGCCACCACATAATTTCACCTCCAATTAGTCCAGCATCAAAGTCTCCAAAGTGTCTATAGACACTTTACACAAACTCTTAGCTATAGGCCCTTGTAATTTCAAAATTCCAGTTATACAGCTCCAATATAAGACTACGTTCTCTCTCTTTATATGTATATGTATGTACATCCATCTCACTGAAAGGGGGAAGGGTTAGGAATACAGAAAGTGAATATTGGACCAACTTAGGGCAAACATTAACTCCAGAAGATGTATACCCAGTATCTGAGCCACTGAATAGCATGCTACGTGGTCCACCGGGCTTGCTAAACTGTTCTCCCAGCTCTCATCTTTGCAATATGGATAGCCTCTTTCTATGAGACCCTCATGGCACCTAAAGCAGTCTCAGGAAGATTACCCACTTCCCCGGCATCTTCAGTGCCCCAGGGTCTTTATTACCACTTAGGATCCACCTGCAGAGCTTCATTATTTCTTCCTGTGAAGAATTTGACTTCACAATGTATTAAGTAGCTCAGGAGATTTTTGTATAAACATTTGTGCAAAGCCCTCATGACCCTGCAACTCTTGAATTTGGATATCTGCAAAATCAAGATCACATGAAATGTGCCAAGAAATGCATCCAGTTCAAAAACTAGCTGCCCCCACCTATGGCTGCAGGAGTCACTGCATTCCTGTGTGGCTAAATGCACAGAAGATACTTCTCAGTATGGTCTTTTCTATCAGAATATTCTATAGACTCTTTTCAGGTACTCTTTATTCTGGTACTCTTCAAATTAAAGCATTTCCAGTGAATTTTAATTTTCATTTCTTGGGATCTTTGATAGAAGGGAGTCTCATTCCCAAAACAACTTACAGTTATTTCCAAGCAAAGTGAGTAGTTTTATGGCACTATTTCATTATCTTCTTTAATTCATATTAAATTAATTAATTAATTAATTCTTTAGTTACATATATGCATCTAAGATATTATAATCAAATTCTCTTCCTATTCACCCCCAATTCCATCTCTACCCCCCTGACCACTGTCCCCTCTTAGGGCTGCATCCCCGAAGAAAACTGATTCACCCTTTCCCAGTATCCATCAATTGTTGATGGCCCGTTAGCTAGGATTGAGACTTCATGATCCTCTCATATCTGTGGTGGGATTTTTGGCTGACCCGATATTCTGTAAATCATATGAATAGAATTGCAGCCACTGTGAATTCATGTGTGCAACAGCCTTGTCATTTTCAGTGAATTCTATTTCACTGAAGACATCCACTATCTTCCTCTATCTGGCTATTACAACTTTCTATCCTCCTCCTTCTATAATGATCTCTGAGCTGTGGGAGAAAAGGGAGTATGGTATATATGTCCTATTTAAAGCTGAGAATGCCACAGTCTCTGATTTTCTGCACATTTGCCAGTTTTGGGTCTATGCATTAATTGCCATCTGTTGTAAAAAAAAAAAAAAAAAAAAAAAAAAAAAAAAAAAAAAAAAAAAAAAAAAAAAAAAAAAAGCTTCTTTGATGAGGTTTGAGATACTAACCCATGGGCATAAAGAATAAAGAGAAGCACTTGGGAAACAGCACAATAGTATGTACTATGTGAATTTAGAAGAAGAATAGTATTAGCTTCTCTTCCAGGACGTATGATCTAGTCAACCATTGATTTATAGCCCAATTAATTGTACCAGGCATGAGTACTGTCTTGTGGCATAGTCTTTAATCCCAATCAGAAAGTGGTTGGTTATTCCAATAACATTTGTGTCACTACTGCACCAGTGGGCATATCTTGTCAACATAGTAATTATTACAGCTCTCAGTGCTCACTGGTAGGTAATAATGTTGATTATGTATCTCTCCAGATAGCATGAATAGAAACTTCGAATATTATGAAAGCTAGACAGTAGAATGACATTGCTAGCTCAGTATCAAATTGATTTTTTTCCTGTTCTGTGACTTAAGATATATCTTCAGCAATAGGGTCTTCCTACCAAGTGCTGGGGGTCACCAAGAGCAATGAATATTCATTACGCTTATTTCTTTAAAAAATATCATCATTTTGTCAAAACTTCTTTTGTTCATATTAAATACATCTATACTCCTTTCTGGGCCCATCAGCTTGATTTTCAAATTATCCTATGATGTGGGATGTCTTTCTGTATGTTTTGAATTATCATTAGATAGTAAAGGAACTGTTTTAGCCTATGGCAAGGCATCTTAAAAACAGGCAAGAAATCCAAACACAGATAAAGGGGAAGAAGAGCAGAGTCAGAAAAAAAAGCAGTCTAGCCACCAAAATAACAAAATATAAAACCACAAATAAGCCACCAGCCACATGGCAAGACAGATTAATAAAAATAAGTTGAGTTTAGATAAGAGAGCTAGCTAGCAATAAGCCTAAGCCATAGGCTAAACAGTATATAATTAATATAAGTATCTGAGTCATTCGTGGGGGAGGGGAGGCTAAATAGTGGCAGGAGAGTGTGGGCTGTGGGGTAGGCCAGGCCAAAATCTTCTACTACAATCTTGCAAGATTTTTTGTGTCTTGTTTTTATTGTAAAACTGAATAAAAACATAAAGCAATAACCTTTCCAAAGCCTGAGTGTTTGCTCTTAAGTATTCCTTTGCCAAATAAAATAAACTCATTACTTTAAAATCTAGGTTTATTTAAGTTTTTAGAACAGTCTCAAAATATAACTATATTAGCCATTTTCTTTTAGAGTTTTTTAAAATATGAAATCTTATGAAGACTGCCATTGCTGTTGTGTTTTTATTGTCATTCTTGTCCTCTGAACTACTACCAGAATCAGCCATTCAGCTCTGTATATATCTACTAGGGCTGCCTTAGCCTGCATCTCCAAATTCCCATACATCCTTCCCACCAATTAGATATAAAATACTGCATGGTCAGACTTAGCACAGTAATGATCCTAAGACTTAGTGCTAATTTTTAGTATTAGTTTTTTCCTCATTAATTTACCTGGCAGAAAAACTATCAGGGAAGAAAGCTGTTTTGATTCACAACTTCAGGAAGAATTCAGTTCAACAGGTCAGAGAAAAAAGGAAGGTAGCATGTGTGGTCCTGTCCTTAGCCGTGGAGATGTTAGTTAGCAACAATTTACATGCTGTGGATAGGAACCAGAAAAACTGCAGATTCTGCAATGAGTAGAATCTTCAAAGCTGTAGTAAATTAGTTACCTATATACTCCACATCATACATGCTCCATTACTTTCAAAACAGTGCCACAACATGGAAACTGAAGATAGAGTCAAACCATAATAGATTCTGAAAGTAAAGAAATAAAGTAAATAGCATCAGACTAAATAGCTAGACCTATCCCACTCTTAATTTCTATAAATAAGAAATGTAAAAATGTAAGTGAAAAGGTCTTTAGAGCTATGGGTACTCTTTTGATGTGGGAAGATTATTTAAAATTTTGTAGGGACCCTATACTGAATCACAGCAATTGGGTAAACTTTCTCTGAGATGCTTAGAAGGAGGATAACTTAATCCCAAGATGTCAAGGCAAACCCCAACAGCACAGAGAAGTGGGGAAGAAGGATTGGAGAGATAGTATTCAAAGGGGTTCATGGTACCTCAGAAGGGGAGACAGTGCAACCACTGAGACACAGGCTGAAATGAAGCCATCAAATCAAGAGTGCCAGCAGCTGTCAGGAGCTGCAATAAACAAGTAACAGATTCAGATCTAGAGTTCCAGAAGTAATGGAGATTTGGTGACATCATGATTTTCATTCTAAGACACCCAGCTTCAAGAGTTGAAATCCTATGTTTTAAACTACCCTACAAGGCAAACATAATGCAGGAAGAAAGAAAACATGCACACAGAGTGACAT
Organism: Sigmodon hispidus; assembly: GCA_004025045.1. Classification (NCBI taxonomy): domain Eukaryota; kingdom Metazoa; phylum Chordata; class Mammalia; order Rodentia; family Cricetidae; genus Sigmodon; species Sigmodon hispidus. Next base: position 71,264 of record PVIH01008780.1, read on the forward strand.
GGTACTTAGTCAGCCAGCATTATTCAAAAGGAAAATGGGGTGTGACTCAGCATGCACATTGACAAGTGTAATTCTATGGACAGTGGTACTCATTATGAAAATGTTCAGGGAAATACTATTTCCCATTATTCAAAAAAAATGTGAGTTTTATCTGAATGGTCATGTCATTAGTCCCCAGCAGCTACTCAGAAAAACCTGTTCTGACACTCCAGATAAAAGAGTACTTAGAGAAAGCAGGACTTGGCAAAGGCTCCCCACAAATATAAGTCTTCGACTTTGATTCTAGTTGATTGTACTCACCAAGAGTACAATTGAACAGTGATGGCAGAAAGATATTTTCATCAAGAATAAGATTCAAGGGAAAAAATTAGCACAGAAAGCTGGTATGTGTTGCAGGAAATGAAGGTGAAATGATTAAGGCATCAACAGTGAAGTCCAGAGAATTCACTGACTAGATGGTGTGCAAGAAGAGCACATTATCAAATGGGCATTAGTTTTGAACATGCTCTGTATGTGACCAAGATTGATTTGCTTAATCAGCCAGTCATGATGTAGTACAACCTTAAAAATAGAAATAATAATAAGCACTTAGCAGGTTGCTTATCAAATGCTAAGTGTAAAGCGTTGGCTGCAGTATTTGGCCCTTGGTACTAAATGTAAAGAGATCATGGTGCTTATTGTCACTATCCCATGAGAGTAGGGAAGCAGGGGAAAGAATATAGGATGGTACCAGGGAGTCTAGACTAGGCAACCAGAGGACACTAAATTGAGAAAGAATAGACAAGCTGGTCATGATGTGCTGGTAGACCTCTACTAAGACAATCTCCTCCTAAAATGGGTTCCTCCCATTTGCAGAACTATAAGGATTGTTATCCATTTGTCTTTATGATAATTGTACCAGTGGCAGTGTTTTGTTTTGCCTGGCAGAAGAAAAGAAGTATGGGGAACATAACTGTTCTACTTAGGCCACTCTATTGTTAGTTGGTAGTGGCAAATGCCAACTTGGGGTTAATCCAAAATCTCGCCTCCTATTACCCCTTTGAGCAAATAGGTTCATATTATGTGTTGGAATATACATATAAAATATTTAAAGTCTAACTATATTTTCCAGGATTTTATATGCATGTAGCTTCTAAAGACATTGCAGTTTGCTAGAATAACAAATTAACAATAACAAATAACAAATAACAAATAACAATTCAAAGTACTGGGTTCTGGTAACACTAAACATCAATTGTGATTTCCACACTCTGTTGGTGGATATTATAATATAAATCTCTCAGAATGTGCCCAGATAACATCAGCCTAAAGCTAAAATTCTGGCTATGTATAACCCATCAGTTCTACCCATGTTTATCCCCAACAGAAACACATCCATCTATACTAAAAACACATATGTAAGAATGTTCAAATGAGCATGATTTACCATAGACAATTGTTGAGAATCAATTATGTGTTTTAATAATAGAATGCATGAGTTGCAGTGCAGTTTTGCCATGAAATATTATAAAGCAATACATGAGTGCATCAAAAACCTGGGTTTTGAACAAATGAAATCAGACATTAAAGTATATAATGCTGTCTTTAGGGAGAAGAGAAAAAAATAATAATAGCAACAAGATACACATGAGGCAGAGGTGATGACTGGAGGGGGCATGGAGGAGCTTCTAGGATTCTGAAAAGGTTTGTATCTTGATGGGTAGTGGTTATGCAGATGCACACATATGTAAAAGGTGGACATGCTATGGTTAACTATATGGCTCAGCTGGTAAAGTTGCTCACTGCCAAGGCTGAGGTTCTGAGTTCAATATCCAGGACCCACATGATAGGATTAGAGAGACAACTGAAAGTTGTGCTCTGACCTACATACATGTATACAGAAATAAATGTAAATAAGTTAAAAAACATTCAAGCTATATGCACAAGAATTTGGGGGAATTTGTATATACAATATGCCTCAATAAAAGGTTAATTTAAAACTTAAAGGGAAGCCTAAGGTCTTGCTTGTTGACTTAGAAGATACACCTATGGATAGGTCTACCCATCTTAATCAGAGCTACCCAGCCTTACATGTCTTCCTCTGAGCACTTGGTAGGAATCAGTGAGCATTTCTGTATTAAGTGTGCATGGGGCTGTGATGTTCAACAAACCCCAAACTCCTTAAGTGGATCAGTCCCCAGTTCTTAGGTAAACCACAGACCTCAGTGGACATTACATACTACAGCTGAAAAGCTAGTGGACTTTCCCCATACCTAGCTATCCTTTTATTAGGGGAAGCAAACCTCAGCAAACCAGGCTTTAGTATGGCAATGTGACACAGCATTGCTGCTTGCATTAGGCCAATTTTCCACTTATGACAGCAGTAATAGCACTAAAAGCCAATAAAAGCAGTCTGTTCGTTCAAAGATCAGCTTTTATGACTTATTCTAAATATTATCAAGTGAATCAAAAGCCGTCATTACTGTCGAAAAAGCCTTCGAACCTTGTAAGCAAACAGTGGGACTTTGACAAATAATCATTAGTGCACCCATGTGAAGCTGGTACTTCAGGAAAAAGTCAAATAATAGATATTTCTGTTTACAAAAGTCATTAAAGTCAGGTTAGTGAGTTTCAGAATAAACAAAATGAATTTCATATGTAAAATGATATACTATCGATTTCAATAATTCCAGCAGTTTGGGGAACTTTATTTTCAAAAAGCTGAATGTTTTTGGCTGCTGAACGGGTTCTATGGTTCCTCAATCCACTGGAAAAAGTAAAGAAAGTCCGAAAAACTGATAAGGGTTCAGCCAGCACTGGTGATTACTCATTGAAAGGAAATGTCAGTAACTGATTCTAATAGTTTCCAATGTGGTTGTTCAGGTGTTGCGTACTAAACCTTGTTGATGTGAGAGTCTTTCCTTGAAGACAGCTATATGGATGACTATCATTTAATTAGGCAAAATTATAAGCTACCAAAGCAAGAGGTTGGCCATCGTTTATTCTGGAATTGGAATATTTTCAGCTTTGCAGGACCTCTGTCCTCTGTCACAAGTTTTCAGCTCTGCCTTACAACATGAGAGCACAGACAGTCAATAACAAGTATGCATGTGCTCTGGCCAAATTTGATTTAGGAAAACAATGCAGTAAGCTGCACTTGGCCCAAGAGCCACAGCTTTCCAGCATCTGCAGTAGATTATTATAAGATTCATGGGGCCAGAACTCTATCTACTTTATTTCCCATGGCATCCTCAGACAGATGTCTAGCACAGCACACAGATTACATTATTTGGTAAATATTGACTCAACAAAGAGTAGATGAATTATAATTATAATCCTAATATCCCATATAATTCAGTGACCAGGCACATCTAGGCATGATCTTAAAAAAATAATGTACAAATGATTTGCTGTGTGGACTTGTCACAATGTTTATTTATAATAGGAAGATAATATAGCTAACATGATTATGTAAAGATTGGAGAGTGTGTAGGAAAATGATATAAAATACTAGAAAAATGATATTTAATACCTTAAAATATTTTCAAATATATTAAGTAAAAATTACATTAAAACTAAGTAATGTTCATTAAACAATAATATACTTCAGACTCGTCATATATCAAACCTTAATCCAAACATCAAAATGGTGTCTAAAATAGAAAAATCAAAACTAACAAAGAAAATCCATTCCATATACCACTTTATTATGTTGCTATTTAATCAAACATAATAGTATTTTTGTGGGAAGGCATATATACATTTAAGTTTAAAATATTCATTAAAACATTTTTTCAAGTTCATTATAAAGACTGGAGAGATGATTTAGTGATTAGGAGACTGTACTACTCTTATAGTGGACATAGGTCCATTAGTCAGCTCAAACTTTAATACCAGTGAATCTGGCACCCTTGTCTGAACTCTATACTTATGAGCACAACCATTCCACCACCCCACAGACAAATACATATAGTTAAAATAAAAATAAAATACTTACTTTTAAAATATTCAGTGTGGAAAGGAGGGACTCAAGAGGTCTCATCCCTCTTTGAGGATCATTTGGTAGCTAATGATTGCTGGGACACGAGGGTGGTTTTCGTTAGTGGTATAGATGCTGGCTTAGGTACTCACACTCCAGCAAATAACCTCACATCAATGTTTATGCAAACAATGGTAATTAAATGAGTTGGTCATTAAATATAGTATATGAAAATGGGAGGGAGCTTTGGGGAGAATGGAAGGGGCCCATTGGGACAGGCAGGGGTATAAGGAAGAGCTACAGGGGTACAGGTCATGAAAACACATTATATATATATGAAATTTCAAAGAATAAATTAAAAAGAAAAAGAAAACAGCTGAACTTGGTCAGCCAATGATGTTTGACAATTAATACTATCAAACTGAAAGAATCTAGAAACATCTAGGAGACAAACCTCTGGGTATGCCTGTGTGAGAATGTCTACTTTGAGTTAACTGAAGTGGGAACTCTCACCCTGACTGTGCTGAAATCATTCCATGGGCTGGAGTCTGGACTGGACAGAGAGAAGAGGGAGCAGGTGGCAGACATTCCTCTTTCTCTGCTCCCTGAGAGTGGAATCAACATGACCGGACATTTCATGTACCTGTCACTGTGCCTTTCACACATGGTAAAATGTAGCCTTTTATTATGAGCCAAAATAAATCTTTCTGTACTTAAAATAATTTTATTGTAAGCACGTAGAAGGAGATAGTTTTACTTACTTCATTTCGATTTGATTAGTCACTTTTCTTATTGCTCTGCCAAAAAAGCACTTAAAGAGGAGGGTTTATTTAAGTCAGAATTTAAGAAGGAATCTAGTTCATAACATAATTGCACTGAAGGCACAGTGGCAGAATCCTAAGGTAGCTGGTCACCTTGCAACCACAGTGAGAAAGCAGAGAGCAGGCAGAAGGCAGGGCCAGACCACGACACCTGACTACCTGCCCTATAATGACTCACATCCCCGAGCAAGCCTTCCAAAACTGTTCCAACAACTAAAGTCAAGTGTTCAAATACATGAGCTACAGGATGCAAACTGATGGTCACAGTCAAATACAACCGAGCAAGATTGTTATCACCAAATGAACAGTTTGATGGTAAGAAATTGTAAGCTAATGACTCACTATTAAAAAAAAAACAAAACAAGTTTTAGACATCTTTAGCAAAAAAATGAAAACGTCTTCATTTCAAATAAATTTACTTTTCAACTTACCAGCTAGCATTCTGATTTGACCTAGTTGTAGGTACTTAGCAAAAAGCAGTTTCTTTAATCTTTTTGACAATCCTATGGCAATAAATATTTTTCTTATTGCCCATGAATAAGTGAGGAACGGGGACCAGGTCTCCAGGCCAAGCAGCAGCAAGGTCAACATTGAACTAAGGTGATGTAGTCTCAAAACTCATATTTCTTAACCATTGTTTTATCTGGAAACATAGTTTAAAACAGATAAAAGTTTATTAACAACACTTTTTGATAAGTTTACATTTTACCATTAATATGAAGTGGATGAGAATACTGATGAGGCATTTGTGGTCACTACAAGGTTTGTGTGACAGTTATAAATCACAGCTTCAGCCTTACATCACCCGAAAGACTGACAGTATTTTTCTCATCTTCTCACATAAAAATGCTATCATTATCCCTGTTCATAGAACATACACTACCAAATTGTGGGGAAACCCTCAATAGAACTATGTAGAGTTTACAGAAAGAATATTAGAATGTTTGGGGAATTGAAAGTTATACCATTTGCAATAACTAATAACATTTATAACATTCCTTAATGCATATTCAATTTGGAGGCTTTTTACTAAATTCAGTTGGTTTTACATTAATTATTTAGAAGAAAATACTTTTCAAATGTATCTTATCATCCCTAGTTGATGAACAATGTCATTAAAAATTACATATCAGGTCTCATCTCTGTCAACCACTCACTCTATAACTCCATATTTCAAAGGAGTTAAGTTTATTTTGTGGAGAATGATGACTCCAATCTTGTCTCATTTTTATGAGTAGTAATTTATCTGTAGTCAAGGCAGCAAAATATCACATTCAGAATTGCCTAGCTGAACTCCTGCAATTGTGTGAAAAGAAACTCTTTTCTTTCTCTCTCTCCCCCACCTCTCTCTCTTTCTCTCTCTCTCTCTCTCTCTCTCTCTCTCTCTCTCTCTCTCTCTCTCTCACACACACACACACACACACACACAAACGCACACACAGGACTTTGTTTGCTAGAAGAAGTATTTTCAGTGACATGTGCGTAAAGACTTATACATTCCTAGCAGGCATTTTTCACTATGATTTATATGATCAGTTTTGAATTGTCACAAAGATCCAACTCAAAAGGCAAAATCTAAACAACACTGTGCACTCAACTACTAAAGAAGTCGGAAAAGGCTACTCTTTTAAAATTCATGATTGATTAGTAATGCCTGCAGCTGGCATAGCCTCTGAGGAGTGGCAGCACACAAGGGCCAAGCACATCTGTGCCTTGGCTTTTTCTTCTCTGAAGCAATCAAAACATCATTAAAAGCCAAAAATAAGAACCACATTTTTCTTTTTTGAGATGGCCTCATAACTCAGACTTTTCACCAGGATTGACCTTTTCCCAATTAGGGGATATTACTGCATTATCTGGATTTTACTGGTTTAGGGAGGATTTTTCTGGACCATCTCCCGGGCAATGGCAATGATCCCAAAGTACTCCTGGAGAGAGGCAATTCTGTGATCTCATCCTGGAGCTTTTAAGACTTTCTTTTGGATTAAGGGTCTTAGCATCTCATTTTTAAGGAAAAAGAAAAGGTGATAAGTACTATATAAACATGTATTTTCTTAAGAGTATCTTCTGAGAATTGGTTTGAGTCAAGACAGTTTTAATGAACTAGCTAGGCTTAGTGCACTTGTTATTCAAGCTCTGGGAACAAACATTCCCATCTGCATGAAATCCTGGGCATGGCTTTCCAGCCTCACTGATCACAAGGCAGACCTTAGTTGTGGCAGTTGTCTGAGGATGATGATCATTTCTCTTTATAGACTAAGTCAAGTCATTGCCTACTACTTCAGCAACAAGCAGGCAGGGTGGTGAGGTGAATACCTGGGGGTTAAGTGTTGGAGGGAGGGTTCTGTTTGAGCTGGACTTTGGCCACCACACTGCAACTCACATACAGCACATAGCAACCAAATGATTCTTCAGAGAATTTTTGGAGAATATTAATGGCTCCCTGTGTCATTTTTTCCCTTTTGTTCATTTTCTCTGATCTGGCCTCAAGACAAATCTGTAACTCAGTGACACAGGAAATACTCATTCCTGCTTTTTCAGTGTGTGGGGGGATGAGAGTGAGGGAGAGCTTTGCCAGAGCACTTATGCCAGTGGATTTGGAGGAAGAGAGAGTTGGTACATTCTGGCCATGCATGTGCTATGTCTAAGGTCAAATTTCAAATTTTTCTACAAGATTTGTTTTGTTACAAAATTAAACATACACTCATTATCCAATCCAGAAATTCCAGTACAGACTCCTGTCCACAAAAAGACATGTAAGCCAAGTCTAGGCCGCTTTATTCATGTTAACTAAAGCCAGGAAGCCTCTTCCTCATGAGAAGAATAGATAACAAATTGTGATTTATTCAGAAACTAGACTATACCCCAGTGAAAGAAAGAAAGAAACTCAGTAACATGCACAAAGCTCAAATAAGATGGCTCCGTGGTTAAGATCACTTGCTGTACTTACAGAGCACCCAGGTTCATTTCCTAGGACCTACACTGGGTGGTTCATAACCACCTGTGACTCCAACTCCAAAGGAACCAACCCCCTCTTTTGCAAGCACATTAGCATAATTATTGTTTCCAAATGGAAATTTTTCAGAGACATTCAATAAGGGCTCAGTATGAGGAACCAGCATCTCATGATAATGAGCCTGCCTCCTGAATGCTGTCGGTTAGCTGAACAGGATAAGCCACACTTATACTTTGCCACAAATAATGTCCTGTCGTTTATCTGGTTCCAATTAAGTCCTTTGCTTGTCTGCCCCCAACTCAGGTCATATTTAGCTGGCCACGGCTCAGCCACCCCAGTGATGAGTAGCCAGGAATTACTCCCAGGCTTTCATAAATGACCTATGGCATTATTTTAGGAGTAAAGTTTTTAACATAGTAGGGGAAAAAATCCTTGAAGTCACTCACTCATGAGTATCCATAGAGATATCACAAGAAAGCACTGACATTTTAGCTCACCTTCAACACTAGACAAGATGTGATGGAATGACCACATGTATGAGAAAGAAAGTCGCAGCTAACTGAAGTAGGCCAGGACCTAGTAAGGCAGGTACTGCTTAGCAAGTAAATTCAACACACTCTAAAGCTGTTAGCAGATTCTATAGTTCAATGGAGCAGGCCTGTGTTCTTTATGTCCATTTTCTCTCATTTAATATAAGAGAAATTCAGGGGGCAAAGTTACATGTTCTTGACATAATTGTTAGGAAACTGTTCTCCTTTATCAAGGCAGCAAGATATTTAATAACAGGCTTGAATTTGCTAGAAATTGCAAGGGCCCCTCTCTAAAATAATGGGTTATTGAGACTTCACTATGGTTTCTGGTTAACCTACTCTATTTCATTTCCATAAATATTTTAAATTTTAAAATACTCTAAAATTACTCACTTATTTGCCTAATTCTGTGATTTGCATTCTTAGGTTCTCAGTTCTGTTGATGTTCTTTGTTCCTTCTTCCTTAAGGAAAATAAACTTGTAGATTCATTATCATTGTACTTTTATTTGATTGTTTCATTCTTCCTTTAACATAATTCACTTTATTATATTTTTCTTAAAAATTTTTAAAACAATTTTGTTGTTATTGTTGTATGCCCATTTTAGTACATTTTATTTAAGAGGAATATTTTTTTAGTTTTCTTTGGATTCATGTGTTGTGTTTATATATTTATTACTGTCGTTGCTTTTGATTTTTAACTACTATATAATCTTGTTTGATTCTCCCAAATCTTTCTTCTCTTTCTCTTTCCTGTTAGTTCTAGGATTTGTCCCTTAAAGGAGTAGCTTCCTTAACCAGATATTGTACCCTGAGAGAAATCAGGCTACCCACTGCCCCCAATACACACAGCCCAGCCTGTCCTTTAGAACAAAGAAATGTCAGGCCCCTGCTATCCTGCTATGGCTGTAGAGCACTTTCGAGTGGAGGTGGGTGCAAGGGAAGCAAGCCCTTTCTGTTCATCCCACAAGTGTAAGATACGTTTAAGGTCTTACCTAATGTCTACCTCTGTATCTCTTGCAATGTAGGCCAAAGCATGTTGTGTGGGACTTCTTGTCACCCTTCTGAGACCTACAAGAGTCAGAAACCATCTTTGAAGGATTTAAAGGGTTGCCCCTTGTAGTGGGATTATGTTATATTGCTACTGTTTCCTGTCATTGCAAATGTTGTCCTGCCTATGGGTTTAATAAAAACTGATTGGCTAAAGGCAGACAGGAAGTGTAGGCAGGGCTACCAGGCTAAAAAAACTGGGGAACTTCTCAGAGCAGGCACAGATGCCACAGAGCCGCCAGAGAGACACCGAAGATGCCAGGAGACATGGAGGAAAGAAGTTGAAATGCTGCTCTGAGAAAAGGTACTGAGCCGCAAGCCTAAACAGGATAAGAAAGATGGGTTAGTTTAAGACTAGAGAGCTAGCAAGTTATATGCCTGAACCCTAGGTCAATCAATGTAAAAATAATATAAGACTGTGTGTGATTATTTGAGGCTAAGTGGGGCTGAGAGTAGGTCTGAACCTCTGGTCCAGGCTGGAAAGTCCTGGCCAGAAACTCATTACAACAGCTCCTTCTATTAACCCACCTCCACTTAATGCTATCCATGGCAGCTATTTTTCATAATGAAACTCCTCTTGGACTTGAAGGCCTGTGCTCCCCATTCAAGGTCCATCTCTTAATAAAGCTGTACAGAAGAGTGTGTTGGAAATTTCCAGATGAAGGCCCCTATTCCACACTCTGGTCTCACTCCTCTCATTCCAAACCCCACCCCTGAGAAAGCCTGCTTTTAGAGTCTCTTCTCAGGGAGATGCCCATGACCAATTCTCCTGGCTGTTTAAGACCCACCCCATAGATCTGCCACCCATGCTCTGTTCTGTTTCCTGCCTTCCTGAGGGACACCAGGGAGTGCTCAGCTTTGCTTTTCCCTGTTTACTAAATCTGGATTTATTAATTCAGTTTGAATTGACTTATTGCATGAGTGGAGAAACTCAGCAACCAGGGATCTGAAGATATTCTCACATCATCTCTTTCCCATGAACCTAGAGCTGTTACCTGTGAATCAAACCCAAGGACTCTCCCACTGAGCAGACCTCAGCTACTTCATCTGTCCTATCAGAAATTTCAAAACAATATTTAAAGCTTCTATTGAGGGGGACTTTATTTTTTAGTTGTCATTATTCATTTTTATTCTAATCACATAAAACATGGCCTGTATATTCTGAGGTTTTTAAGTTTTCTGCCATTTTATTTTGACCTAGCTTGTGATAAATGAGCATCTCTTATGAATGCTGATAAATACATATTCTAAAGGTTTTAAAAACATGTATATTTTTAATATAATTCAACCTTATAAATTGTATTTTCTAATCTTTCTTTTCTTTATATCAAAACATTTTTTCAACTTTGACAGATTGACTAAGAGCCCCAACTATAAAAATTTATTTTCCAATTTCTGTTTCTATTTAACCTATATAATATATAAGGGAACAAGATGTAAGTAACTTCAGAGTTGATAGCAAGTATTATATCATAATTGCTTCATTAGGAATCATTAGTTGTATATGTAAGTGTTATGTAATTGGAAGAAAAATCCTTGTAAATTTAATAATTCTCTTGATACTACTTAGAAATAAAAGCTTAACTAGATTTTTGTAAATGAAAGGACAATATCTCTGAAGAGAACAACCATGATAAATTGGTGCTTTACTGAGCTACTTTCCTAACAGGACAGAATCAGAAAAGTCTGAAGAAAAGCATTTTTAAACAACTGCACACCCAGTGGGATACTGAAATTGTAGTGGCTTAAAACAGAAGGTGACCATCATTCTCCCTTCTTCCAAAGTTGGAATGTGGCACCAAGAACAAAGCTTGGGCTTACCAGTCTCCATAGTGATAATGGAGGGTTGGGACAGGGTGTGGTGGAGGTTTGTGGGAAATCTCTGTGACATTCCCTTTCACTTCACTTGAACCTACTATGATCTAAAAACAAGAAATAAAAGGAACAAGGTGAGGAAGACATAGATGTGTATAAGGAGAATGAAAGGGAAGGAAATTTGAGCCTGGGCTTAAATTCTCCAGTTTACTCTTCAGATGGTGGTTGACTTATCCTGGCAGTAACCACAGTCCAATCTCATGCAACAAACCCTGTTTCCTAAATCTAGACAGCTGTTACACGGTACAGATATTTTACTAAGATTGTATTCAGTGCTACTGCCATGAAATAGCACACATTTTTCTTAGCTGTTCAAAACAGGGTTTCTCAGTCCCGGCTGTCCTGAAACTTGCTCTGCAGACCAGGCTGCCTCAACTCCTTGAGATCCACCTGCCTCTGCCTCCCAAATTCTTGGATTAAAGGCCACTGGCCATACTTTCAATATTTAAACATTTTAATTTAGTTAACTTGTTAGAGATAGGACTTCAGTTTCTTAATCTCTAGAGACCTGGGATTCCAGGTGTGAGACCCTTGCCCAGCTAGGGAGGATGGGGCTCCACAGTCTTTCTACAATCCTGTAAAATCTAGCTTGTGGGGACCTTTATGGGTAGAATGTATTAATTTAGAAATACTTTCATTCATCCTCTCTTCCTGTCTTTGCTTTTCCCTTTGTTTGGTAGGAAAGAAGCCTCCTTCATTTAGTACTTAAGAAACAGTGGTGGGGGCATTAAATATGAAACCATTGCATAAATTATCAGAGAAAATGTATTAAAAAGGAAGTTTGACATTCTCTTCCCTCTTCACTTTAACATGGTGAGCAGCTTTTTTTTTTTTTTCCTTAAGGCTATTGATTTGACAACCGAGATCAAGCTTAATTCATTGACATATCATTGCTCGGAAGAAAACTGGAATCAATCACTCATTTTCTGGGTGCAGGAGTCAAATCAGAGTCATTCTCCATGATCTTGTTCTGGCTGAAACTAGCCATGGAGATCAGGTGTGGACCTTGTGGTGGTTGCCTTCCCTCAGTCTCCTGAGCACACCATCATGCTCAGCTTTGACAACCACTCTTGAGAGTGAGTATAGGAGCCTGTGAGAGGTGAGCATTGCCAGTATCCATGCTCATATATCACAACAGGAGGATTCCTCAGGCAATCCATCTTTTTCTCATCTCACTGCCAAGACTTGCCTCTGGTGAACATGGAACCAATCTGCTTTCTGCCTTAGTCAATTTTAACATGCACCTACCATCCATGCAGATAGTCACTAATTTGCCTCCAAGCTAATTTACGTTTCAAAAATTAAGCAAGCATATTTTTAAATTAAAAAGCTGTCTCTTGTGGAACATGGGAAAGCAAAGCAATCTCATTTACCATAAAATGCTTGTAGTTAAATAACAACTATAGTTTAGTCAAATGTAACTCATCTAAAGAAGCTGTAAATTTGAAATTAGATATAAATAAATAATAGTACACCTAGTAAATACATAAAAATAGATAGCCAGAATGGTTTTCACTGCAAAGGAAGAAATGTTGATCAGTTATTTTTTAATTAAAATTACATTGTTTTTAAAGCTACTAACTTGAAGACCATGACAAACAATCAAAATAATTTGAGTTCAATAGACTTTTGACTCAAAGGAAGCCAAGTAGCTTTATATCCTGTTTGGGTATATATGCTTGTATGTGTATAGCTGTCTTTGCCTCTGTGCATTTGTACACACATGTGTTTGTGTGTGTATGCACAAATGCAAGTGTATATACATGCTATATACAAGTATGCTTGCACGTGTATGAATATGTAGATGTCAGAGATTACCATCAAGTGTATTTTTCTGTTGCTGTCAATCATATTTGTTGAGATAGGATTTCACACAGACCTGGATTTCACTGCCATGGCCTGATTTTACTTGGTACTGGGGATCTGAACTCTGTCTTCATACAGGTACAGCAAGTATTTTACCCACTGAACTGTCTCCCCAGTTCCTCAGAGCCTATTTTCTTTTGCACATACCTATTGTTTGGTAATATCCAAAAGACATGATGGATGATTCTCAGACCCTGATTGATGTCATTTGACATGTTTTCATGTGGTAATATCTTGACACATACTTGTGTCACATATCTTTACAGTACCCTCCCTAACATAAAACAGTTCTGAAACAGGAAAATGCTGTTGCTATCTGTGGACAGGTTAGTGGATAAACAAGTTCAATAGGCTGTCCTTTAGGTCCTTTTGGGGATATCATCTCTGATTCAGAATGAAATGATACCATCTCCAGTACACCCATTAGATGGAGACACTGTGTTTGCATAAAAATTGTTCCCATATCATGAATATTGCCTTGTATAAATCTCACCATAACTACAGAAGGTACTACATGTAGATTACTGCATCTTTAGCCCTGTTAGCTAACTCATTCCTTCAGAAAAATCATACATTCAAACTATACTTGCTTCTTAGTCTCTCCAAAGGCCCCTGTAAACAATATGTGCTGACTAGTCATATGCCAACTTGACCCAAGCTAGAGGTATCTGAAAGGAGATATTGACAAAATATCTCCATAAGACTGTAAGGCATTTTTTAAAAATTATTGATTGATGTGGGAGGGTCCAGTTCATTGTGGGCATTGCCATCCCTGAGCTAGTGATTTTATAAAAAAGCAGACTGAAAAGGCCATGGGGAACAAGCCAGTAAGCAGCACTCTTCCATGGCCTCTGCATAAGCTCCTGCCTCCAGGTCCCTCTTCTGTTTGGGTTCTCATCTGGACTTCATGCAATGATGAATGATGATGTGAAAATGTAAGCAACCAAACTCTTTTCTCACCAACTTGCTTTTTTCTCATGATGTTTTATTGCAGCAATAGAATCTCTTAGTCACATGGTTTGTCCTATAAGGGGATATAGGCTCTTTCAGTATACTTCTTCAGTACATGAATTCAGGATGGATGGTGTGCTAGTGAGAACATTGGATTCCAGAGTGGAGCTTTAATCAACAGATAAATAATGTCTATAGGAAGTGAATATTCTTTCTTTTAGTACTGAGTTGGTTATTGTAAGAATAGGTTGATAAGAAGCAGTGGTACATCAAAGTTCTATCTCATCCCTAAGTTCCTATTTTGTTCTTCCATTCCCCATTCCAAGGCCCTCATCAAAACCCAAGCAAGTGCTTATAAAATATTCTTGGATTACCAGAACTATGACCCAAATAGAGCCCTTTTCTTTATAAATTATACATATAAATTATATATAGTGTCAAGTTTTTTTATTAGCAACAGAAAATTACTAAGGTAGTTTGTTTCACTGAATCAAAGAATGGATAAAGTGGAGTCACCACTTCTCCCTCAGCACCCAGTTGAAAGACTCCAGGAATGGCTATTTCTGAGCATCTCTGCTCTGAGAGATTCAACCCTGATCCTAAGAGAACTGGGAAGTTCATTCCTGAACTATATTCATCAAATTGATTTGTGACCCCATAAAAAATCTGCTTCATTTATTCACTATCTTCCAATCCAGGCTGAGCAGACAATTTCAGTACAGTTCCTAAAGGGAGTGAGTGTGCTGGCTATATGGATTAAGGCACATTGTGGTGGTGCTTGCTCTAGAAATTAGCAAATCGATTATCTATACTTATACATCCATCTAATGACCACTCTGACAAGACTAAGCAAAGTCACACTTTCACATGTGAAGATGAAGTTCTACACTACAGAAATCTATCAAAATAATTTCCTCAAGTAGACAGCTAATTCCACCAAGGTGAGTCAGTGATCAAGATGATTGAGAGATGTTTAAGTGATGGCCATTATCATTATTTTTTAGACAATTTGTATTTCTGAAACAAGAAAGGAAATGCGACTTCTATATTATATTTGCAATATTTACAGGCTAATTATTTACAACTAGTGCTCTTTGCAATAATATATGATGCAAAGTAATAATGGTAGTCACAAAATCTTTACAAAATTTAAAAGAAAGGAACAGGAGTTTATAGTGAACTCAATGTTTCCAGTCATGAGTAAGAAAAACTGAATCATCTTAATACAATCTGACACTTCCAAACTGGACACAATATATTATCAATCAACCTAAAATGGCACTATGTGATAAGAATCAGGATTGTGACTCCTGAGACAAAGAAAACAAGTAGTGTCATTGTAGTACCAGGCCATATGCTAGAGGGTAATCTCTGGCTGTGGCATAGCAATGGGAACCAAAAAGAAGGGCATTTCATTACACTGAAAAAGTGGAGATGAAGGTCATAGAGGATGGAATACCACAGGAAACTGGAGTGAAAACCATGTAGAGAATTATTATGGGAGAATGATGGAGTTCCTTAAATCCTTGTAGTCCCAAGAGTCCAGGAGCCTCAGACTTTCAGGAAAAGAAAACTTGTCATAGAGCTTTAGGCCAAATATTTTCTGAGAATATTCAAGTCTAAAAACAATATGAATTCCTTCCAGCCATCTTGGAGTAGCAGTGTAAATGTAAATGCATTCAGGAATGACCTCAGAAGTTACACCTTTAAAATAGGGCTACATTAGCCCTAGGAAAGATATTACATAGCTACTCTTTAAAAGCCTTAGAATAAAAATAATAATAATTCTTTTTTTTCTTTTTTTAATATTTATTTATTTTTTTTCTCCTTTATTTTGTATTTAACAAAAAAACAGTTACATAAATTTAAAATGAGGAAAAATTAACAATAACTATAAAGAAGATAGGAAGCATAAGCATGGCTTATCAACGATGGTAATGCAAATAAGATTGCTACACATATATTTACTTTGTGTTCAGCTTTCCCTCTGAAATTTTTTTTCCCATCCCTGTATATCCTTATTCAAGGTCCCTTCCCCTTCCCACTACATCTCGTCATTTTTCTTCTCCGCAACTCCCCATCCCCTCCCTGGGCAGGGAGCAGAGAGTCCTATAGTCCAAAGGCCCAAAAATGCTTGGATCAGTCTCCACACCTGGCCAAATCCAGTTTTGTCCACCCTCCCTCAAGAGTGAGTCTGGTGTTCCTATAGTTGGAGTGGGGTTCGAAGGGTCAGTCCAGGGTGCTTCTGATCCCAGGCTGTTCAGTGGTTGTGGAGTGCCGCTTGGGCATGTTTGGCTTTTTTTCTTGTTTGTTTGTTTAGAGACCACTAGTGAGTGAGTACATCCCCTGCTTATCTCTCTGAGATTGTGATACAACGCTCAGGAGGTTATTCTCCAAATCCATCCATTTGCCTGAGAATTTGAGGATATCATTTTTTCTTACTGCTGAGTAGTATTCCATTGTGTAGATGTACCACAGTTTGTTAATCCATTCTTCAGTTGAGGGACATCTAGGTTGTTTCCAGGTTCTTGCTATTACAAATAATGCTGCTATGAACATAGTTGAGCTAATACCTTTGGAGTGTGAATGTGCCTCTTTAGGGTATACACCTAGAAGTGGTAT